>PISX010013227.1:0-57601 GCA_004024625.1 Mellivora capensis | reverse complement strand
ATATATATATATATATATATATATATATATATAAAGGAGGGAGAGAGAGAGAGAGAGAAAGAGAGAGAGACCAAAGTGACAGTATAAAGGTAGGAAGCACAAAAAATGAATATTTATGAAAATGAATAATTATGAAAGTGAATATTTTCAAAATTATGAATATTTATGAAAAAATCAATTAAGAGTCACAAAATTAAAAATATATATATTATATATATAAATCAATTAAGAAAGTCATGAAATTAAAAAATATATATTTATATTTTAATTTTGTGACTTTCTTAATTGCTTTTTTTCATAAATATTCATTTTTACTACTTTTGTGTTTCCTACCTTTATACTGTCCCTTTTGGTCTCTCCTTTCCACTCAGTCCCCTTATATATTTCTTGCAAGGCAGGTTAAGTGCTCATGAACTAGTTTTTCTTTGTCTGATAAACTGTCTATTCTTCTATTCTGAATGATAACCTTGCTGGATAGAGTATTCTTGATTGCAGAATTTTCCCACTCAGCATGCTATATATATCATGCCACTCTCTTCTGGCTTGCCAAGCTTCTGCTGAAAAATGTCCTACTAGCCTTATGGATTTCCCTTGTAAGTTACCATCTTCATTTGTCTTGCTGATTTTAGTCTTTTTCTTTATTACTATATTTTCCCAATTTAGTTACAATATGTCTTGGTGTGGAGTCTGTTTTTGTTGATTTTGAAGGGAGTTCTCTGCCTCCTGGATGTGGATGTCTATTTCCTTCCTCAGATTAGGGAAGTTTTCAGCTATTATTTCTTCAAATAATTTTTGCCCCCTTTTCTCTCTCTTCTTCTGATACTCCTGTAATACTAATGTTATTATGTTTGATGGAGTCACTAAGTTCCTCAAGTCTATTCTCATTTTGTATAATGCTTTTTTGTCTCTTTTGTTCAGCTTGATAACTTTCCATTTCTCTGTCTCTATGTTATTAATTCATTCTTCTCCTTAGTCCAACCAGCTGTTCACTCCAGGAAAAGTGCTTCTCATTTTGTTTATTGAGTCCTTTATCTCTGCTATGTTATTCCTGATCTGTGTGTTAAGGTCTCACTCATGCTTTCCACGCTTTTCTCAAGTTCAGTGAGTATCCTTATAATCCTTGCTTTAAATTCTCAGACATGTTATTTAAATCTGTTTCACTTAGATATCTGGCCATGCCTTATCTTGTTCTTTCATTTAGGATAAATTTCTCAGTTTCCTCTTTTTGTCTGCTTCTCTGTTTTTCTGTGTTAAGACAAGCAATTATGTCTTCTGCTCTCAAAAGTAGAGACTTTATGAAGAAGATGTCCTGGAATGACCTGCAGTGCAGTGTCCCCTCTTCACCAGAACCTGACACTTCAGGAGAGTATCCTATGCATGTTGCTAATTTCCTGCTCTTGTGTCTGAGTCACTTTTTTCCAGTGCAATCATCTTCACTGACTCTACCTAATGCTTTCTGTCTATGGTGTTAGTGGGACCCAGGAAGGCCAGCTTTGAGAGAGCATGCCTACTTGAGAAATTGGGATTGAGGCAGCATTTTTACCAAAAAATTTTTTCTGAGCTATTAGTCCTATGCTGTATCCCCCCAAGAAGTGTGACTGCTGGGTCTGCACACCAGTGTGGCTGTGGGTGTGAGTCTGGGCACTGATCTTGGCAATGGATGGACACAACTGAGCATGGTTCAGCAATGTGGGCTGGAGCTGCAAGTTGTCTTGGCATAGCACATTGTCACAACTGTGTACCTGGCAGCTGCATGTGATGCATGTGCAACTTAACAAAAATTTCTGTGAGCCTAGAGCTGAAGTTAATAGGCTTGGAGTGGGCGAGTCTTCAAGAGAATTTGTGGACATTGTGCATTGCTAGTGTGTTAGGTAGAAAGTGTCTATGTTGCCCAGCCACCCACAGGTGGCCCTTTGTTTATGCTAGAGGGCAGGCGAAGTGAAAGTTGCCTGTCAGGTCCCTCATTTTCAAAGAAGTCCCCCAACACACTCCAAAATCAGTATGAACAGATCTGTCTCCAATTTGTTCCCATTGTTGTGTAAGTTACCTTTTTTTTATGTTGCCCTTTTGGGCTGGTTGCTGTGTCTTTAAGGGTGGTGACCCTGTTACCCCTCACCTTCCAGGTAGCCCCATGCTGAATCAGCTGACTTTTAAAGCTCTAAGGTCCTAGTCCCACTAGTTATAGAAACTCATGGGATTCAGTCCTCTGGTTTTCAAAGCCAAATATTATCTGAATTAATCCTCCCCATAGGAGCTACCTGGTGTGAGGGTTCATTTCCCTGCCTTCTCCCTGCATGCAGCTCCTTCCCTTTTGAATACAACCTCCCTCCACCTTTCTGACTTCCCTAACCTTTAAGATGCTGCTTCTTCTCTGTATTTAGCTGCGGAGTTTGTTCTGCCAGTCTTTGAATCACTCTCTGATTTATTGACTTGGATGTGGATGATACCTAGTCATAAACATGGGGCTGGATTAGCACAGGGTTCCCCTACTCTGCTGATACTTAACCTATTGAGCCATCCAGGTGCTCCTCATGTGTTAAATCTTAATCTCCAATATAATAGTATTTATATGGAGGGCCTTTAAGAGGTCATGAATGGGATAAATGCCTTCATAAAATAGACCTCAAGGAACTCCAGAGATCACTTATGCCATGGGAGGTCACAGTGAGAATATGGCTATCTAAGAACCAGAATGTGGGTCATCAACATACACTGCATCTGCCAGACTATGCTATTTTTATTATGTTGTTTTTGCTATGACATCTCAAAAGGACCAAGACAATACAGAATGGTCAGTTAAATAACAAGTTTATATTCACATAGTTTTGGAGGCTAAAGGTCTAAGATCAAAATGTCAGCAGGTGTGGATTCTCCTAAGGCCTCTCTTCTTGTCTTGCAGGAAGCCAACTTCTACCTTTGTCATTATATAGTCTTTCCTCTGGGTGCACACATCCCTGGTATCTCTGCATAATTCAGAATACTGATAAATTTACAGCAAACTCAAAATCCAATGTTTAATAAATTATAGCACAATAACTCATTAGACTTTACATTTACATTTAAAGTAGTCTTTACATTTAGCCATTGCATATTTACTTGGTAATGTGATATCTGAAGTAACAAAGCAGAGTGTAAAAATTGGTATCCATATGAGCAAAGCACTGGAAAGATCTCAAAGAGTGAAAAATTTATGAAGTTGAATGTTAAGAATATGAGCGTGTGATTTCTATATTTTTTATAAATGATTAAATGCACATATTTTACACAGTGTCCAATATTCTCAGACCCATACCTCTTCACAAAACAGAGTTAGTGTTTTAGGCAGTATATGAGATAGGGTAATCCAGGTGGACATGGTAATGTCACATTTCCAGAAAGGGAATAGGATCAGGACCACTGACCTCTGAATGAATGAACCACATCATAAAAATAGATGGGGTAGCCAACACAACCATTTTCTTTCTTTCTTTCTTTTTTACCATGTATTTTATTTTATTTTGTTTTATTTTATTTTTATTTTTTTTATTTTCTCAGTGTTCCAAGATTCGTTGTTTATGTACCACACCCAGTGCTCCATGCAATACATGCCCTCCTTAATACCCACCACCAGGCTCACCCATTCCTCCCAACCCCCTTCCCTCTAAAACCCTCAGTTTGTTTCTTAGAGTCCCCAGTCTCTCATGGCTCATCTCCCCCTCCAATTTCCCCCAACTGACTTTTCTTATCCTTCTCCTAATGTCCTCCATGTTATTCCTTAGTTCCACAAGTAAGTGAAACCATGTGATAATTGACTCTCTCTGATTGACTTATTCACTCAGAATAATCTCCTCCAGTCCAGTCCATGTTGATACAAAAGTTGATTATTCATATTTTCTGATGGCTGAGTAATATTCCATTGTATATATGGACCATATCTTCTTTATCCATTCATCTGTTTAAGGGCATCTTGGCTCTTTCCATAGTTTGTCAATTGTGGACATTGGCCAACAAAACAAAGAGGCAAACCACGGAATGGGAGAATATATTCACAAATGATGCAACAGATAAAGGGCTGATATCCAAGATCCATTTTCTTTTCTTTTTGTTTCAAATTTTATTTAAATTCTAGTCAGTTAAAGTTTCAGGAGTAGAACTTAGTGATTCATCAATTACATATAACACTCAGATCATCACAATATGTGCCCTCCTTTATGCCCATCACCAGTTTAACCTAACACCAACCCACCACATTCCATCCACCCTCAGTTTGCTATCATTAAGAGTCTTTGATTCTTAATGGTTTGTTTCCCTTTCTTTTTTCCCTCTTCCCATATGTTCATCTGTTTTCTTTCTTAAATTCCACATATGAATGAAATTCTATGGTATTTGTCTTTCTCTGACTGACTTATTTGCTTAGCATAATACACTTTAGTTCATTCATGTCACTGCAAATGGCAAGACTTCATTCTTTTTAATGGCTGAGTAATATTCCTTAGTATCTATATCCTACATCTACTTTATCCATTCATCAGACAATGGACACTTGGGCTCTTTCCATAATTTCACTATTGTTGATACTATTGTTACAAACACTGGGATGCATGTGACTTTGAGTTATTACATTTGTATCCTTTGAATAAATACCTAGCAGTGCAATTGCTGGGTTGTAGGGTAGTTCTATGTTTAACTTTTTGAGTAACCTCCCTACTATTTTCCAGACTGGCTGTACCAGTTTGCATTCCCACTCACAGTACAAGACAGTTCCCCTTTCTCCACATTCTTGCCAGCACCTGTTGTTTCCTGTGTTGTTGAGTTTAGCTATTCTGACACTGTGTGAGGTGGTAACTCATTAAGGTTTCAATTTTTATTTCCCTGCTAATGAGTCAGGTTAAGGATTTTTTCATGTGTCTGTTAGCCATCTGTATGTATTATTTGGAGAAATGTCTACTCATGTATTCTGCCCATTTGTGTTTTTTTTTAAGATTTTATTTATTTATTTGACAGACAGAGATCACAGGTAGGCAGAGAGGCAGGCAGAGAGAAAGCATGGGGAGCAGGCTCCCCACTGAGCAGAGAGCCTGATGCAGGGCTCAATCCCAGGACCCTGGGATCATGACCTGAGCTGAAGGCAGAGGCTTTAACCCACTGAGCCACCCAGGCGCCCCCTATTCTGCCCATTTCTTAAACAGATTATTTATTTTGGAGGTGTTGAATTTGATAAGCTACTTACAGATTTTGGATTCTAGCCGTTTATCAGATAAATCATTTGCACATATCTTCTCCCATAGGTTGCTTTTTAGTTTTGTTGACTGTTTCCTTTGTTGTGCAAAAGGCATTTATTTTGATGAAGTCCCAATAGTTCATTTTCACTTTTGTTTCCCTCGTCTTCTGTGATGTGTCTAGCAAGATGTTGCTACAGCACATGTCAAACTGGTTGCTGTCTATATTCTCCTGTAGGATTTTCATTGATTCTTGTCTTACAGTTAAGTCTTTCATTCACATTGAATTTATTTTTGTGTATGATATAGGAAATTGGTCCATTTTCATTCTATTGTTTCTCTATGCTTTTTTCAAGTCCAGATACTATTGTTTTGACTATTGTTCTGCATTCTTGTTTGGATATATTGCTTATATCTGTTTTGAGCAAGTCTCTGGTTGTCATTTCTTGTTGATCTTTCTTTTGGAGAGAATTCCTCCATCCTGTCATTATGTCTAGGTTTCTGTCTCTTGCATGTTATGTTTCTTGCTCCTAAGAGTAATATATTAATAAAGGGTCATAAACTGTGTGGTCCTGTCACTTCAGGAAGTGTTTCTGGTGTATGCTGTGTGTACTCTGCTTTTTTGTTTTGGCTGCTCTTTCCCACAAATCCAGTCCTCGGCAGAATTCCTCTTCACTTGCAGTGGGAAGTGTTTGGACTTTTAAGTAGGTGTGCTTTGATTTGTTTGTTAATATAAGACTTAAAAAAAAAAAAGGCTGATCCAAGAAAGGTGGAAAGAAAAAGGAAAAAAAAGCAAACAAACAGACAAACAAAAAAAGTATAAGCTGATTCCAATGAAAGACAAAGACAGAATAAAGAAGAGGAAATAAAAAAGGATCTTGTCCCAAAAGGAGAGGCTTAAACAAGCAGACCAACAAATGAACAAAAAACTATAAGCCTGATTCAAAAGAAAGAAGAAGAAAAGAGAGAGAGAGTGAAGAAGAAGAAGAAGAAGAAGAAGAAGAAGAAGAAGAAGAAGAAATAAATTAAAATCTTTTAAAATAAATAAATAAATAAATAAGAATTTACAAAAAATCTGATCTTATGTCTACAATAACTGAAGCTGATGCTTTGGAGCACTCTATTATCAGTAGTCTTGGTACATGGTACAAGGTACCATGTGGGTACCCTAAGTTGGTCCTCTGGGGGAGAGGCTCATTGCTCTGGCTTACAGCCAGACCTGTCCTAGTAAAGATGCCCCTGCCAGCCACAGGGAGGAGTGGTTTTGTGTATGTGACTACAGCCTCCACTGGGGGGCTGTTTTTTTTTCTCTGAAGTCCGACCACACTGTTGGCCTGGTTGGTGGGGGTAGAAGATCGTGTCAACCTGCACTTGTCCCCAGGGAGGGGAGCTTGGGGGCCACCACTGTTCAGGAGGCCCTCACAAACAGCAAACAATCTTCTCTTCAATGTCCCAGGCTTTTGTCAGATCGCTGCCCTCAACCTGTCTGTGCCTGGGCCATTGGATTGCCCAGTACCACAGTTCTGTATTTATCTCTGATTAGTGGCTGGGGTTCAAAACTCCAAATCTGAAAGACCTGACAACATGCAGACCCATCTCCCTCCCCCATAAGAGCCTCACAGCCCTGCACCTGACACCATTCTGTCCCAGAAAAGCAATTGCATGGCTCTGCAGGTCCCTAGAATTTATTGTGAAACCAGGTTATCTCACCTCTGAGTATGCCTTCGTTCCCTGCTGTTGAACAGCCACTGAATGGCACTGGAGAGGCAATATACCCTCCTTGTCCTTGAAAATGCACATACCTTCTTCCTAAGGTATATTAGGAAGGGGACCATTGTCTCCCCCTGTGACCCAGAGGATCCTCACACCGCAGTATCTTTCACGAGCCCTATACATTTCTCTTTCTCCCACTCTCTCCATTTCTCTCTGATTTCTTTCCCAAAAAAGGGCTCCCTCCCCTCCACAGCACTATGGTTTTTCTCTCATCCAATTCATGTCTCTGAGTCGTGCATCTGTCACATTATCTCTCTCCCTCTTTTTGTGAAAAATGATTTCTTTTTAAAAAATACTTATTTGATATAGAGAGAGTGAGCACAGCAGGGAGAGCAGCAGGCAGAGGAAGAGGGAGAAGGAGAAGTATTGTTGAGCGGGAATCCTGATGGGTACTCAATCCCAAGATACTGAGATCATGACCTGAGCCAAAATCAGACACTTAATGACTGAGCCACCCAGGAAGCCCTGTGCAAAATATTTTCTTAACCCTAAGGTTGATATTCTAGTTGTTCAAAATAATTTGATGTTGATCTAGCAGTATCCATGGGATGAGACAAGCCCTGCGTCTCCCTACTACTCTGACATCTTAGTTCCCTCTCCTATCTGAAATCTCCATTCCCTCACTTTCACTCTGCAGGTGTCTTTAGGTCTAAAATAAGTCTCTTATGAGCAGCATATAGATTATTCTTTTTTTTCAAGATTTTATTTATTTGCCAGAGAGAGAGACAGCGAGAGAAGGAACACAAGCAGAGGAGTGGGAAAGGGAGAAGCAGGCTTTCTGCTGAGCAGGGAGCCTGATGCTGGGCTCCATCCCAGGACCCTGCAATCATGACCTGAGCTGAAGGCAGTCACTTAACCAACTGAGCCACCCAGGTGCCCCTTGTTCTTGTTTTTTAATCCATTCTGATATCCTCTGTCATTTGATTGCAGCATTTAGTCCATTTACCTTCAGAATGATTGTTGATATGAATTTAGTGTCATTGTGTTACCTGTATTGTTCATGTTTTTGGTGATGCTCTCTGTTCCTTTCTATTCTTTGTTGCCTTTTGTCTTTTTTCCCCACTCAAAGAGCCCCCTTTAATATTTCTTGTACAGCTCATTTCATGCTCATGACCTCCTTTGCTTTTTGTTTGTCTGGGAAAACCTTTATCTCTCCTATTCTGAATTACAGGATTGCTGGATAAAGTATTCTTGGCTGCATATCTTCCCATTCAGTACACAAAATGTATCATCCAACTCTCTTCCAGCCTGCCACATTTCTGTGGACAGATCTGTTGTGAAACTGACGTGTCTCCCATGTATGTTAAGGGCTCCCCCCTCCTGCTGCTTTCAATATTCTTTCCTTTTCTGCATATATCTTGTGTATTTAACTATGATATGTTTTGGTGATGGCTGGCTTCTGTTGAATTTAATGGGAGTTCCCCATGCACCTTGGGTTTTGCTATTTGTTTCCTTCCACAGATTAGGCAACTTTTCATCTATAATTTACTCAAATAAAACTTCTGCCCCTTTTTCTTTCTCTTCTTCTGGAACTCCTATGATAGGAATGTTATGCTTTAAGAAGTTGCTGGGCTCTCTAAGTCTACATTTGAGATCGAATACTTTTCCTTCCCTGTTTAGCTTCATTATTTTCCATAATTTTATCTTTTAAATCAGTGATTCATTCCTCTGCTTCTTTCATCCTCATTTTCATGGCCTCCAGTTGGGTTTGCATCTCAGTTAAAGCATTTTTAATTTTGGCCTGACTAATTTTTTAGGTTTTTAAAATCTCTGCAGTAAGGAATTCTTTGGCAACGTCTATGTTTTTTAATGCCCAGCTACTATCCTTATAATTGTTGTTTTAACATCTGCTTCATACATCTTATATATGTTTTGATTCCATTCCTGGCCATTACTTCTTCCTGTTCTTTCTTTAGAGGTGAATTCCTACATCTTGTCATTTTGTCTAGATCACTGTTCTTTTGTGTGTGTGCGTGATTGTTAGGAAAGCCTGTTATATTTGTGTTCTTGACAGTAATGGCTATATTAAGAAGAGGTCCAAAAACTAGGGCAGAGGTCTCACATGCATTCTTCTGTCATGTTTTGATTGCTCCTATCCTCAGGTAAATCCTTTGCATAGTTTCTTCTTGTCTGTATTGGGAGGTATTTGGGCCTTGTCCACTCTGTGGCAAGTTTTACCTAGGTGTGTTTGTTCTGCTTTTTAAAAGAAGTTAGATCTAAAGAAAGAATCTAGATCCCATTTCCCCTATAGCTAAAGCTTTGCAGCCCTCTATTATCAGTAAATTTGGTGCGTGTGAGGAGTTTGTGTTGGTCTTCTGGGGAAGGGAGCTGCTGGGCTGATTTTCAGGCCAGTCTGCCCTAGTAAACATACACCTGTAGGGTTTAATGCAAGCAACTCTGGTCTCCACTGCAGGACACTGTGTTATTCACTGAAGTTGGTCTGTGTTGAAGTGCAGGGGAGGGGAATGGCTTTGCTACCCTTTCTCCTCCCTGGGGTGGAGAGTTTGAACCCATCACTCTTTAGGAAACCCTCACAGAAGAGTGAATAATCACCCCTCTTGTGTCCCCAGCTTCCATCAGATCCTTGTCTTCACTTTGTATGTATTTGAATTATCTGCCTGCCATGTGGTATACTACTCTTGTGTTTTATCTTGGGCATGAACCTGGGTTTCAAAACTCTAAATTTTATGAACCCACATGGCACAGACCTGTAGAGATCTTATAGGAGAGGGTCACTATGCTTTTGCTATTTGTTGGTTTGTCCCATTAGAGCAGTTGCATAACCATGCATAACCATGCAGTGGTTTAGAGTTTATGGTAAATCATAGCAAAAAGCCAGCACCAAAGTTTTCTGCCCTCATCAAGTGTCTTTGTTCCTTAGCCAGGGAAGAGGGAGACACATTGGCATAACCAGAATGGGAGGCTGTAGTGGTCAGTTAATGGCCTTCAACAAGTTAGTGCTTTCAAAAGCTATTCATTATGATTCTTGATTTGTTTAGACTACCTGTAACTATATCATTAGTGAGAGTTGTTCAGTGTTCTCAGAAGCAGCTTAAACCCAAGGTTATTGAAACTTTTTGAACTGATTATAAAAATAAGCTCCCTATGTTTAGTAATTATTTTCTAAGTATTAAGATGATAATTTCACCCCTAAAAGGGAATTTTCAAAAAGCCTTTCATAGAAAGTTGCCAAATTGCAATCTGTTCATATAAATGTTTTTCAGGTGGAAGAGAATCTTCCTGGGATAATGATAAGATGCAATCTTCTTTTGCTGCTCCTGGACCCCAACATGGACTTGCTCATGCAGCCCTGGCTAGCCAGCCAGGCCCTGGGGGTACTCCTGCCTTCAATCCACTGCAGCAGAACGACTTACTGACCAATAGTATGTATTCTGTCCTTTCAAAAGTTGGTGTGCTGAGAAAAATACCACACAAGACCCACTAGAAACCTTGGTCAAGCAGGGTTAGTGTATTTTCGTTCCACAATGTTCAACAATTTGAAGTCATAAGGATAGATTGAGAGGGATTCATTTGAAAGTGTGGGTTTTATAGAGTAAAAATAGATTGAGAGGGCATGTAGCAGAGTAAAGATACATGGGAAGTCATGTAACAGAGTAATTAAGAAAGTTGTCTATAGTCACATAAACTTGGGTTTGAAATCCACATCTTTTGAATTCCATGCAACTATTTGACCTTGGAGAATTCATCTAACTTTTCCAAGTCTCCACAGTGTCCACAACTACAAAGGAGGAATAAAAATATATCTATTAGGTAAGGTTATTGTGAGTGTTAAAAAATAACAAAAGAAAAGCTGTTAGTGACTTGCATACAGTAAGAACTGTATACATTATAAGTATTATTATTACTCATTAATCGAATTTTAGCTAATGTATACAAATTCGGGTTTAGATGATGTTTTTAGGAACTTCAAAAACTCAGAAGTCTTTCTGTAGGAAAGTGTGTCTTATATATACTACTTGACTAAAACACCACTTTTATTTTTTTAAATCCTAATTTTCTTATAAGCAGGAATCTGAGAGAAATCTTTTATTATTTCTTTCCCTGAGATTTTCATTCTCTCACTAAACCTTAGGATTAAAACAACAGAACAGAGATATTCTGAAATATTTTAATATGATGTCTTAAATCTTAGTGAAATTTATCAGTCTTAAGCATACAAAATGAGTTATGGGTCTTACTTTAAAAATTTTATAAACTCAAATGTGAAAGGTACATAGAAATGAAATGTTAAGCAAAGATAAATAAATAAATGCCAAGAAATTTATAAATATTGTGTTATGAGAAGTTAAAAAAGGACTGATTAAAGTTGACTTATTTCGTAAAGCAGGAAATCGTGGAAGACTTCTGGTTTCTGGTCTGACAAGTTTAGAAGTCACTCCTCCTCAAAGAAAGATAAAAACTCTTTTAAATCCATCAGAGATTGAATTCACAGGGCAGAGCTATCCCCCAAATTGAAGAGATAGGCAGATACAGAGAATCAGAACTTAGAGGGAGCAGAAGCCACAGCTAGAGTCTCGTAGGAATATTTAAATTGATAGAGATTCAGTTTGGACCTAGCATGAGAGATAAAAACACCTGGGGGCCAATTCTTAGTGGGTCTCTGCACTTTCATAAGTCTTAACTCCAGGAGCACCTTGAGGTTCTCATGGTGATGACCTGAGAAAATGCCTTTCATGTTTCTTTCTGGGAGACAGAAGTACCCATTTCAAAATAAGCTCAAAGTGTTCTGTTCACCTCAACAAAGGCCAACCTTCAAAGGAAACTACTTTGCCAGAGTTAAACTACTTTGTTTTACCAGAGCCTAACTGCTGTGGGGAAAAGGATATATTAAAGTCCAGCATCCTGTAATCATTAATGTGTGGTAAGGGACACGCACTTCTCTAGCCCCTTTAACATTTCCTGTGTACCTGACTAGAAATGGGAAAATGTTAGAGGTCAACATGACTTGGAAATCAAACAAGTGTGGGATTTTAGGAATATTAGACTATTACTGAAATTTGTAGCCCTGATAGCTAGGAAGAGGTGGTGTTATTCACTTACATAAGAGTTATAAGAGTTGCTGGAATACCAAGATGCTTGAGAAATAATGCTTATAGTAGCTAGCATGATTATCTTGGGGTTAACAGGGAAGCAATGACCCATTTTGGTGATTTTAAAAAATAATTTAATTCCCATACTTTTAAAATTCTATACATTTCTGGCTCCATATAAATTTTAGGATTATTTGTTCCATTTCTTTGAAAAAAAGATGGTATTTTGATAGGGATTGCATTAAATGTGTAGATTGCTCTAGGTTGCATAGACATTTTCACAATATTTCTTCTTCCAATCCATGAACATGGAACACTTTTCCACTTCTTTGTGTCTTCCTCATTTTTTTCATGAGTACTTTACAGTTTTCTAAATATAGATTCTTTGCCTCTTTGGTTGGGTTCATTCCTAGGTACCTTATGGCTTTGGGTGCAATTGTAAATGGGATCAACTCCTTGATTGCTATTTCTTCTCTCTTGCTGTTGGTGTATAGAAATGCAGCTGATTTCTACGCATTGATTTTATATCCTGACATTTTACTGAATTCCTGTATGAGTCCTAGCAGTTTTGGAGTTGTCTTTAGGGTTTTCCACATAAAATATCATACCATCTGCAAAGAGTGAGATTTTGATTTCTTCTTGGCTGATTCAAGTGCCTTTTATATCTTTGTGTTGTTTGATTGTTGAGGCTAGGAATTCTAATATTATTTTGACTAGCGGTGGTGATAGTGGACAGTCCTGGCATGTTCCTAACCTTAGGGGGAAAGCTCTCAGTTTTTCCCCATTGAGAATGATATTTGCTGTGGGTTTTTCATAGATGGCTTTTGTGATATTGAGGTATGTACCCTCTATCCCTACACTGTGAATTTTGATAAAGAAAACCAAAGTTGGCAGCATCACAATTCCAGACTTCAAGCTCTATTACAAAGCTGTAATCATCAAGACAGTATGGTACCGGCACAAGAGCAGACACATACATCAATGGAACAGAATAGAGAGCCCAGAAATTGACCCCCAACTCTATGGTCAATTAACCCTTGACAAAGCAAGAAAGAATGTCCAATGGAAAAAGGACAGTCTCTTCAACAAATAGTGTTGGGAATATTGGACAGCTGCCTGCAGAATAATGAAACTGAACCATTTTCTTACACCACACACAAAAATAGACTCAAAATGGATGAAAGACCTCAATGTGAGACAGGAATCCATCAAAATCTTTGAGTAGAATACAGGCAACAACTTCTTTGATCTCAGCTATGGCAACTTCTTCAGAGAAACATCACCAAAGGCAAGGGAAGCAAAGGCAAAAATGAACTATTGCGACTTCAAGATAAAACGTTTTTGCACAGCAAAGGAAACAGTCAACAAAACCAAAAGACAATGAACAGAATGGGAAAACATATTTGCAAATGACATATCAGATAAAAGGCTAGCATTCAAAATCTATAAAGAACTTAACAAACTCAACACCCAAAGAACAAATAATCCAATCAAGAAATGGGCAGAAGACATGAACAGACATTTCTGCAAAGAAGACATCCAAATGGTCAAAAGACACATGAAAAAGTGCTCCACATCACTCGGCATCAGGGAAATACAAATCAAAAACAGTGAGATAGGGACGCCTGGGTGGCTCAGTTGGTTAAGCGGCTGCCTTAGGCTTGGGTCATGATCCCGGCATCCTGGGATCGAGTCCCACATCGGGCTCCTTGCTCCGCAGGGAGCCTGCTTCTCCCTCTGCCTCTGCCTGCCACTCTGTCTGCCTGTGCTCACTCACTCTCTCTCTTTCTCTCTCTGACAAATAAATAAATTAATTAAAAAAAACAGTGAGATACACCTCACACCATTAAGAATGGCTGAAATTAACAGGTCAGAAAATGACAGATGTTGGTGAGGACATGGAGAAAGAGGAACCTTCCTACATTTTTGGTGAGAATTCAAGCTGGTGCAGCCACTCTGGAAATCAGTATGGATGTTCCTCAAAAAGTTGAAAATAGAGCTACCCTATGACCCAGCAATCCCACTATCGGGTATTTACCCTAAAGATACAAATGTAGTGATCTGAAAGGGCATGTGCACCCAAATGTTTATAGCAGCAATGTTCACAATAGCCAAACTATGGAAAGAACCTAGATGTCAATTGGCAGATGAATGGATAAAGAAGATGTGGTGTGTATATACATATATATACATATGTATATATATATGTGTGTGTATATATATACACATACATATACACACATACATACTGCATGTATATATGTGTATATATGTATGTATATATGTATACATATGTGTGTGCATACACACAGCAGATATTCTTTATATATGTATATATATGTGTACACACACACACACACACACACACAAACACACAGGAATACCATGCAGTCATAAAAAAACCCCAAAATCTTGCCATTTGAAATTATGTGACTGAAACTAGAGGGTATTATGCTAAGAAAAATAAGTAAATCAGAGAAAGACAATTATCATATGATCTCTCTGATATGAGGAATTTGAGAGTCAGGGCGGGAGGTTGTGGGGGGTAGGGAGGAATAAATGAAACAAGATGGGACTGGGAAGGGAGACATACCATAAAAGACTCTTAATCTCAGGAAACAAACTGAGGGTTGCCAGGGGTTGGCGGGGGAGGGGTAGGGTTGCTGGGTTATGGACACTGGGGAGGGTATGTGCTATGGTGAGTGGTGTGAATTATGTAAGATTGATGATTCACAGACCTGTACCCCTGAAGCAAATAATTCATTATATGTCAATTAAAAAAAAGTCTATACATTTCTGGTATGTTACTAAATGAGCCAGATTGTTAGAGTGTGCTGTACTTTTGATGGCTCTTAATTTAATGTTTTCAACTTTGGGAAAATGTTTACTTACATAATTCAATATTTGCATATGCTTTACATATGCAGCTCATGTGAGGTCACTCAAACTAGCCAGTGATGTCAATATTAGCTTAGAGTCTAGTTGACAGTTATTGCAGGTCATGATCTAGAAGTGTAACTTTTAAGTCCTTCATGGTCTTTTGAAATGTTTAATGAATCGTATTTTAAAACTGTCAACAGACTGTTAAATTCTCTTTGTAGTCTTTTTTTAATTTGCATGTCAATTGGACTTTAATTAGTCATATGACTTGATATGGCCAGTTGGTGTCTGAATGATGCTGAAAATCTTTGGAGAATCGAGGACAGATTATTACGTTGTTAAAGGAAAAGTAAATTGAATAGAGGCTTATTTAAGCATTTGTGTGGTAAAGAGAGGCACCGATGGCTACTTTTCATCTACAGCTTGATCAATCTTCTACTAAAACTCTGAGTACACAAAGAAGCCTTGAGATCTATAACCATCTTGGGTAAATGAGAGCCTTATATAGAAACCTATTTAAATCATTGATTAGTATTATGTTGAACATCAAATAAAGGTTTAGGGAAAAGATAAACAGTGATTAATTTAATATGTGTTATGTAATATCATTATAACAAAAGCATATGAGGAGTATAGTATAAAATGCATATACATCAAAGTAATTTTGGAAGGCTAACTGAAACACTTGTAGTTTAAAAGGGCATGTAGAGGCCGTTTTTTAATTCAGTCTTAACACTGTATTGATGCTTCTCTAATATATTAATAATCACAGAAGGAAATCTTATAACTGAAATGTTGGGTTTGGCAGCTTGCTCCCTAAAAGGATTTAGAGATAGTGAGCCATAAGTCAATTGATATGGGGAAAGTTTAAAATATTTTATTAATATTCTGTGGGGATTTGCAGTTATATAAAGTAAGAGTATGTTCTCCTTCTTGGTTTTATGCAGAATTTAGGTTTCTAACCTTTTTTTAAACCCTTGTGAAATTCTATTAAAAGTACATTTTATGGCTATTTTTTTAAATCACAAATATTGGTGCCTGTTGTGTTCTTTACATAGGAATTCATTCAATTAAGATTATCACTTTAGTGTTGCATGAGAACTGTTAAGTGTGCTTTATTGTACTGCATACTTTTGATATTTTGTTATTGTTGTTGTTAATGGCATTAATTCAACCATTATTGTTGAGCCCAGGAGACAGACCTCAAATCAACTAACAGCATTTTTTTTCTAGCCTGCTTTTTGTCCTAAAATTATGTGTTTTGAGAATTTGTATTACTGTTACTGTTGTTTTGAGGAATGCGATTTAGGCAGAGTCTGGAAATACTTCCTATTGATTCATTGTTGTTCACTAGCAGTTGTGATCTTTGAAGCAAGAAAAATATGAAGGGATGGCAAAGAGGATAAAAGAGTATTATTAAGAGTGGATAGTTGTGTGTGAGATCAACATAAACACTGTCCATTGTAGATTTCTATAATCTGTAATGATTTAGGAAAATTATAGGCAAAGATGTTTCAGAACATCTGTTAAAGATTATTGGTTTCTGGGATTCTGTCCAAATAAAGTAAAGATTATTGTTGAGGCAATAGTTCATTGTGAAGTACTATCATTTACTTATCAGAGTGATCTTAGTATCTATAATGTTAGGCTAACCCTTCCTAACCTCTGCTCAAAGATGTGTCCTCACAAATCTGAACCTCATAAGGGTAAGTAGACAACTATTTTAACTTGCTTCATTTTTCATGATGACATATCTGCAGCTACCACAAGTGTAATGTGGATAATACTTCAAAGATATTCATTAAGAAGTTAAAATATGTAAAAACTATTTCACCTTGCATAAGAAAAACAGAATTCTAGATACTATTCAATGATATTGGTATTTGTTATTAAACTGAAAATAGGTGGAATATTTTGGTAGGGGAGTTACTCCTGATTGATAAAGGTTTCAAATTAGAGCTATAGCATTCATTTTAGAGATTATAACTAAAAGGGTAGAACATATTCCAAGGGGAACCTGGGTGGCTTAGTCGGTTAAGCATCAAACTCTTGATTTCTGCTCAGGTAATGATCTCAAGGACATGAGATTGAGCACTGCATTGGACTCCACACTCAGTGAAGTCTGTTTCAGATTCTCTCTCCCTCGGCTTCTCTCCCCACTCACACACTCGCTCTCTAAAATAAATAAATAAATAAAATCTTTTAAAAAGAATGTATTCCAAGTCTTATTTTCTTTAATAATTCTGAAGCCTAGAGAATCTACATCCTGTCTTACCAGCACCACGACTATATTTTCTAAAGAGGGTGTTAAGTTAGAAGCTACTAACACATCAATATATTATAAACATTAAAAAGAAAGGTACTTATTAAACAGCATGATGTTTGGCTTAAAGATTTTTATTTATTTTTATAGGTAAAACAAATTGTGTCATATAAATATTTTGATAGTGAGAGCAAGAAAAAGGAAGAGATGAAAGTTTATGGATATAGGAATATTTTTTTAAAGTATAAAGCAACATTAAATCCTAAGTACCATTAATTGCCCAAAGAGATACTAGGATAATAATGAAACTTGATTTAAGAGAAAAGCCAACAAGAATGAATTCAGATACTTTTTAAAAAAACATTTCATAGCATCAATTTTGATGTTATTTACCTTTTCTAAATGTAATAATTTAACAGGCACTGTCTCTTTTAGGACTGGATCTGCCATTTATGATGATGCCTCATCCCCTACTTCCAGTCAGCTTACCTCCTGCATCAGTTGCCATGGCAATGAATCAGATGAACCATCTAAATACTATTGCCAACATGGCTGCTGCAGCCCAGATTCACAGTCCACTCTCCAGAGCTGGGACCTCTGTTATAAAGGTAAGAATTATGATTTGGAAGAGGACACAGGTTTTGGTTACATGTAAATTTTGAGGAAATATTAGCAATACCACTGAATCTTCAGTATAAAACACAGCCCATTGACTCAATTGGTTAGCATATAGTATTGATTATATTTCTGACTTGGTCTGCTTAGGTGTTTTGTTGTTTGTTTCTTTTTATTCCATGACCACAGATCTCACCTTTAATTCTAGCTTCATGTCTTGCAATCACAAGCACAGTGGGTGGGAAGCATAGCAAGACTAATGGCACAGTAGAATAGTGTACACAAATGATTATCATTGTTAGAGTGAAATAAAGTAAACACTGTGCATTTTTTTTGATGTTTTGGAGGCAGTTCTGGGGTAGTATATACTGTATAGGGCTTGTATTCAGAAGGACCTAAGTTTTGATTCTGATCCTGCCACTTTATCTCAGCAACCTTGGATATGACATTTAATCTGCATGATGAGCTTTTTTCCTCAACTGTAAACAAAATGTTATAGTAATAATCAATCCCACTTACTTCATTGGCTACCCAGAGATAATTTGAGTAAAATATAGGTTAAATACTGTTAAACATTAAGCAAATACTTATGATAATTTACAGAATTATCATTATCAACATTAGAATACTTTTTTCCCCAAACTTTCATGACCATTGGGTAATGAAACACAAATAATTTTTTATAATCTGTCCTAATGTCTTCTATTAGTTTGTCATAGGGCCTCTTGCCCTCTCTCCAAGTATCATGTGAACTTTATTATTTATTTTTCTTTTGGCAAGGAGATAATATAAGGGTATGTAGGATCAAAAGAGTGTAATTAATAAGAGCAACCCATTAACTTGTAACTTTGTTCTTTTATTTATGAAAGAAATATTATATCCTTGAAATATACATGTTGTATTGGGCAACATGGGATATAGGTAAAGAAGACATAATCCTTCACTTTCAGTACTCACAAACTAAATGTGACACAAACAACAAGTACCCATTTAACTTGAACTAACAAGATAGACTGTGATGAATGACAAGGAATATCAACAAGTATTATAGGAATTTAGAGGAGGGACTTACTATACCTGGCTTGTCAAAAAGAGGAGGAAAGGATCAAGAAAGGCATTACAGTTGTTGGATTTGAACTGGACCTTGGCAATACTGGTATGATTGTAATAGATGTAGATGGAGGAATGTGAAAGAAATGCAGAGGAAATTCGAGATTCTGGATATTTTTGTTTCATTTTAAATTAGCTTCCACTTTTGGGGATTTTTAAAATGAGGAAAATTTGTGGTATAAACATTGTAAGAAAGGACAAGAAAAATTGATAATTTTTTATTGAACTCCATACTTATTTACATGGCCAAGTAGAAGTATGCTTCCTACAAATATTGTGGCCCTCAATAGATCAGTCTATCATAGCTAATCCAAAATTTTGTTGTTTGAATATATGATCAGAGGCTAAAGCAGGGAACACAGTTATCTTTGAGAAAAAATATATGAACATATTTAAAAGGTGGAATAATTTTCCCATGATTTAGAAATTGGGTGACTACTAAGTAAATTTGACCCCACACAAAATTAGAAAACTGTTTAGAAACAAAGTATAGTTTAAAGTACTTGCTTTGAAATGATGAAAAACTACTTTCAGTAGAGGCATGTTTATACCTTTTCAATAATGCATTTATTCAGTTTTCTTAATTATAACTACTCAGAGTGAACCAGCTACATTTTGGTTGAATGCTTGGGACTTTTGGTAGCTTTGCCATGAATTTAGAGTGAAGAGGCTCTTAGGGAGGAGCTCATAACTAGCATTTGATTATTGGTGGTGATGATGATGGAAATGGAAAGGATAATTATCTTATTAAATAATCCAAATATTTTAACATATTAAAGCAAGAGAACTAAATTTTTGTTTACTGTAAATTTGACTATTTCATATGCAACTTTAGAGTCAGAACCTTTACAACATAAAATCAGGTACTGCTTTTTAAAAGTTGTTATTAGATAACATGCTTATTTAAATCTTACCAAATATGAAAATTGGATCTACTTTCATATAATTATTTTGACCAAAGTCAGTTGAAAACAATAGATTTATTTTGAATGCTCTTTTTTTTTTAAAGATTTTATTTATTTATTTGACAGACAGAGATCACAATTAGGCAGAGAGGCAGGCAGAGAGAGAGGAAGGGAAGCAGGCTCCCTGCTGAGCAGAGATCCCGATGCGGGGCTCAATCCCAGGACCCTGGGATCATGACCTGAGCCAAAGGCAGAGGCTTTAACCCACTGAGCCACCCAGGTGCCCCTTGAATGCTCTTTGATAAAATTTTTCTATGGATTTATGGAAGTAGACTTCTATCAGATGATGCTAGGGAAATGAATAAAAAAATGTTTTCTTTTGTTCTGTTTTTAAGGAGTTGATATCTGTGAATACTGAGAGGCTTTTAATATTGTTTCCATGTTTTGTTTATTTTTTTGCAAAAATATTATTACATAATTGTAACTATTAGTTTTAGAAATAATTCAAAGGAAGTTACATAATAAAAACTTTCTAATTAATTGCCAATTGGATGTTCATATATTGAAATTTCTAATACTCCTTTCAAGAAAAGTTATCAATATGATACTAAGCTATAAGGACAGAAATTTCACATCTCATTTAATGTATATTTTAGCAGAAATTTTTCAGTATGCTTCTTGGTGAAGAGCACTTTCCAGTTCCATCTGTTAGAATCCTAAAGCCAGTGGGGAAAACTACATATCAAGACTTTTTTTTTAATATTTTATTTATTTATTTGACAGACGGAGATCACAAGTAGGCAGAGAGGCAGGCAGAGAGAGAGAGGAGGAAGCAGGCTCCCCGCGGGGCAGAGAGTCCAATGTGGGGCTCGATCCCAGGACCCCAGGATCATGACCCGAGCTGAAGGCAGAGGCTTTAACCCACTGAGCCACCCAGGCGCCCTTCAAGACTTTTTCATATACTATTATTTGGAGGATATGGGGATTATTCAAACAAAAACATGTTTTCTCTATTTATATTTACATATTTTTTGAAGTTTTTATTTAAATTTCAGTTAGTTAACAGACAATACAGTATTAGTTTCAGGTGTACAACACTGAGATTCAGCACTTCCGTAAAACATCCAGTGCTTAACACAGCAAGTGCACTCCTTAATCCCCATCATGTATTTAATTCATCCCTCCACCACTATCTCCTCTGGTAATCATCAATTTGTTTTCTATAGTTAACAGCCTGTTTCTTGGTTTGCCTTACTCTTGTTTTTTTCCATATGCTTATTTGTATTATTTCTTAAATCCCATATATGAGTGAAATCATATGGATTTTGTCTTTCTCCGAATGACATTTCACTTAACATAATACTCTCTAGCTCCATCCATGTCATTGAAAATGGCAAGATATTATCTTTTTATGGCTGAATAATATATCACAGTATAAATATATATATATATATATATATATATATATATATATATACACATACACACATATATATAATTTTCACTTCTTTATCCATTCTTCAGTTGATGTATTCTTTCCATAATCTGGCTATTGTAGATAATGCTGCTATAAACACCAGGGTACAAGTATCCCTTTGTATTAGTATTTTCATATTCCTTGGATAAGTACCTAGTAGTGCAATTGTTGGATTGTAGGGTAGTTCCATTTTTAAATTTTTGAGGAAACTCCATACTGTTTTCCAGAGTGGCTGCACCAGTTAGCATTCCTACCAACAGCACAAGAGTGTTCCCCTTCATCCACATCCTCGCCAAAAACTTTTGTTTGTTGCGTTGTTGATTTTAACCATGCTGACAGGTGTGAGGAGATATCTCACTGTACTTTTGATTTGCATTTACCTGATGATGAGTGATGTTGAGCATATTTTCATGTGTCTGTTAGCCATCTGTATGTCTTCTTTGGAAAAATATGTCTTCTGTCTATATTTAATTGGATTATTCCTTTTTGTTGTGTTGAGTTTTATAAGTTCTTTATATATTTTGGATAGGAATCCTTTATCAGATATGTAATTTGCATATATTTCCCCAATTCCTTAAGTTTCCTTTTACTTTTACTCATTTTTTCCTTCACTGTGTAAAACCTTTTTATTTTAATGTAGTCCTAATACTTCATTTTTGCTTTTGTTTCCCTTGCCTCAGGAGACATATCTAGAAAGAATTCGATACATCCTATGTCAAAGAAGTTACTGCCTGTGTTCACTTCTAGGATTTTAAAGGTTTCATGTCTCACATTTAGGTCTTTAGTACATTTTAAGTTTATCTTTATGTTTGTTGTGAGAAAGTGGTCCAGTTTCTTTCTTTCACAAGTTGTTGTCCAGTTTTCCTAACACCATTTGCTGAAGAGACTGCCTTTTTTTATTACTAATTTTCCCCACTTTGTCAAAGATTAATTGACCATATGTTCATAGGGTCATTTTTGTGATTTGTCTCCTTTTCCTTTGATCTATGTATTTGTTTTTGTGTCAGTACCTTACTCTTTTGATCACTACAGCTTTGTAATATAACTTAAAGTCTGGAATTGTGATGCCTCCACTTTTGCTTTTCCTTTTCTAGATTGCTTTGACTACTCAGGGTATTTTGGCATTCCATACAAATTTTAGCATTGTTTGATCTATCTCTTGAAAATTGTTGTTGGTATGTTGATAGGGATTGCATTAAATATGTAGATTGCTTTGTATTGTATAGACATTTTAACAATATTTATTCTTCTAATCCATGAGCATGAAATGTCTATCCATTTCTTTGCATCATCTTCATCAATGTTTTCTTTTCAGAGTACAAGCCTTACACATTTTGGTCAAGTTTATTTCTAGGTATCTTATGGATTTTGGTGTAATTGTAATTGGGATTGATTCCTTAATTTCTCTTTCTGCTGCTTCATTTTTTGCTGTGTAGAAATGAAACTGATTTCTGTACATTGATTTTCTATACTGTGACTTTTCTGAGACTGTTTATCACTTCTAGAAGGTTTTTTTTTTTCTTTTTCTTTGTGGAGCCTTTTTGGTTTTCTAGATATAGTATCATGTCATCTGCAAAAGTTTTACCTTTTCCTTGCCAATTTAGGTGCCTTTTATTTCTTTTTGTTTTCTAATTCCTGTGGCTGGGACTTCCATTACTTTGTTAAATAACAGTGGTGATAGTGATATCCTAGTCTTGCTTCTGACTGTAGAGGAAAATCTGTCAGTTTTCCCCCATTGAGGATGAAAATATCTGTGGGTTTTCATATATGGCCTTTATTATGTTAAGGTATATTCCTTCTTTTTTTCTTTTAAATATTTATTTCTTTGAGAGAGGCGAAGAGAGAGAGCATGTGAGTTGGGGGAGAAGCAGAGGAAGAGAATTCTCAAGCGACTTCCCATTGAGTGCAGAACACTACTCAAGACTTGATCTCAGGACAAATGGGATCATGACTTGAGCCAAAACCAAGTCAGAAACAATTAACTAAGCCACTCTGGTGCCTCAAGTTTCCTTCTATATCCTCAATATTCCTTCTAAACCTACAATTTTATTTTTTTTAACCTTGAATGGATATTGTGTTTTGTCAAGTGCTTTTCCTGAAACTACTGAAATGATAAGATAGTTTTTATCCTTTCTGCTATTGATGTGATACATTTTGTTTATTGATTTGTGAATATTGAACCACCTTTGCAACCCGGGGATAAATTCCACTTGACCATGGTGAAAGGTTTTTTTTAATGTATTGTTGGATTCAGTTTACTAGTATTTTGTTGAGAAGTTTGCATCTATCTTCATCTGGGATATTCACCTGTAGTTCTCTTTTTTAGTGGAGTCTTTATCTGGTTTCGGTATCATGGTGATGCTGTCCTCATGGAATGAATTTGGAAGTTTCTCTTCCTTTTCCATTTTTTTGGAAAAGCTTGAGAAGTATAGATATTCACTTGTTTTTACTTGTTTGATAGAATTTGCCTGAGAAGCCATCTGGCCCTAGATTTTAGCATGTTTGGAGTTTTTTTTATTGCTGAGTCAATTTCTTTTTAAAAAAAAATTTCATTAACATATAATGTATTATTAGCCCCAGGCGACAGGTCTGTGAATCACCAGGTTTACACACTTCATAGCACTCACCATAGCACATACCTTCACTGACTCAATTTCATTGCTGGCAATTGGTATGTTAAAGTTTTCTATTTCTTCTTGTTTCAGTTTTATTAATTTTATGTTTCTGGGAATTTGTCCTTTGTTTCCAGGTTGTACAATTTGTTGGTATATAGTTTTTTATAATATACTCTTAAATTGTCTTTTATTTCTGTGATTTTGATTGTTATTTCTCCTCTTTTCATTTGCGATTTTATTTATTTGGGTCCTTACCCTTTTCTTTCTGTTAAGGGGAGGTAGAGGTGTATCAATTTTATAAACTTTTTCAAAGTACCAACTCTTGATTTTTTTATCTGTTCTATGACATTTTTGTTCTTGTTTTGTTTTGTTTCTACATCATTTATTTATGCTTATTTATTTCTGTTTATTATTTCCTTCCTTACACTAGCTTTAGGTTTAATCTGTTGTTCTTTTTCTAGCTCTTTTAGGTGTAAGGTTAGGTTATTTGAGATTCTTCTTGCTTCTTGATGCAGGCATGTATTGCTATATATACTTCACTCAGGATAAATTTTGCTGCATCACACAGATTTTGGACAATTGTGTTGACATTTTCATTTCTTTCCATTTTTTAAAAAAAATATTAATTGATTTCCTTGTTAACCCATTAATTGTTTAATAGCATGTTGATTAACCTCCATGTATTTATAGTCTTTCCATTTTTTTTTCTTGTAGTTGACTTCAGGTTTCATAACACTGTGGTCAGAAAAGGTGCATAGTATCACTTCACTCTTTTTATATTTGTTGAGGCTTGAAATGTGACTAGTATGTGATCTGTTCTGGCAAATGTCCCATGTGTACTTGAAAAGAATATGTACTTTACATTTTAGGATTGAATGTTCCAAATATATCTGTTCAATCCACCTGTTCTAGTGTCATTCAAATGCATTATTTTCTTGCTGATTTTCTGTTTAGGTGATCTGTGCATTGATGTAAGTTGGGTGTTAAAGTCCCCTACTATTATTGTATTTTTTTATTACATTATGCTAGTCACTACAGCATATCATTAGTTTTTTATGTAGTGCACCATGATTCATTGTTTGTGTATACTATCCAGTGCTCCATGAAATCAGTGCCCTCCTTAATACCCATTACCGGGCTAACCCATCCCCCACCTGTTTCCCCCCTAAAACCCTCAGATTGCTTCCCAGAGTCCTTAGTCTCTCATGGTTCATCTCCCCCTCTGTTTCCCCCACTTCATTTTTCCCTTCCTTCTCCTAATGTCCTCAATGCCATTACTTATGTTCCACAAATAAGTGAAACCATATGATAACTGTCTTTCTCTGTTTGACTTATTTCACCTAGCATAATCTCCTCCAGTTCCATCCATGTTGATGTAAATGTTGGGTATTCATCCTTTCTGATGGCTGAGAAATATTCTATTGCATATATGGACCACATCTTCTTTATCCTTTCATCTGTTGAAGGGCATCTCGACCCCTTCCACAGTTTGACTATCATGGTCATTTTGTTTATGAACATTGGGGTGCAGATGGCTCTCATTTTCACTACATATGTATATTTGGGATAAATACCAAGTAGAACAATTGCTGGGTCACAGGGTAGCTCTATTTTTAACTTTTTGCTGCTCCCAGTTCACACATGTGCCCCCACAGCTCCAGGTTTCAATCTGGGGGGCTCCCTAAAATCCTTTCCTTGCTGCTCCTGATCTGCGAGTCTGTGCCTGGTCTCCAGTGTGGGACACTTTTGTGCTCCTGTATTATTTCACCTTTCTGGGGTCAGTACTTATGCAACCTCCCTCTCCCTTCCATTTATTTTTGGATAACTGCCTGTAGCATCACAGCTCCCCAGCTCCCAACTTCATTCCTTGAGACCAACCACCAGAGATATTGTTTGTAGAGATGTAAGAAGATCACAGGCTGATTTTGTGAGTGTTCAAAATGGTCTGGTAGATATCCAGCTCAATTCAGGGGACTGGTTGGAACAGGGTCTACTAGTCCGCCACATTTTTTCCTTCCTATTATTGTATTATTATCAATAATTTCCTTTACATTTGTTATTGTTTTATATAATTGCATGCTTCCAAGTTGAGGGCATAAATATTTACAGTTGTTAGATCTTTATTTTTTTCTTGTCTGGGTAACTTTATCTCTCCTTCTATTCTGAATGGTAGTTTTCCTACATACAGCATTCTTGGCTGCAAATTTTTTTCATTTAGCGTTTTGAAAATATTATGCCACTCCCTTCTGGCTTGAGAAACTTCTGTTGAGCAATCTCTGGCAAGCCTTCGGTCTTCCATTGCATGTTAAGGACTTCTTTTGTCTTGCTGGTTTTAAGATTACTTCTTTATCACGATATTTTGCAAATTAAGTAAAATATGTGTTGGTGTGAATCTGCTTTTGTTGATTTTGATGGGAGCTCTCTGTACCTCCTGGATCTGGATGTCTCTTTTCTTTCCCAGATTAAGTGTTCAGTCTTTATTTCTTCAAATAATTTTACGCCCCCTTTTCTCTCTCTTCTTCTTAACACAAATGTTATTATGTTCGATGGGGTCACTGAATTCTCTAAGTCTATTCTCATGTTCCATAATTCATTCTTTCTTTTGTTCAGCATCATTGCGTTCCATTATTTTCTCTTCTAGATCACTAATTCCCTCTGCTTCTTTCAGCTTCCTGTTCATTGCATCAAGCTTGTTTTTAATCTTTATTGCATTCTTCATCTCTGATTTATTTTTATCTCTTTTATCTCTGTGGTAAGGGTCTCAGTGACACCTTCTATTCTTTTCTCAAGCACAGTGAGTATCTTTATGATTGTTACTTTAAGTTCTCAATCAGGAGCACCTGGGTGGCTCAGTCGGTTAAACATCCATCTTTGCCTCAGGTCATGATCCAGGGGTCCTGGGATCAAGTCCCATTTTGAGCTCCCTGCCTAATGGTGAGCCTGCTTCTCCCTCTCCCCTTGCTCCTTCCCCTGCTCATTCTCATTCACTCTCTCTCTCATCAGATAAATAAATAAAAAATTTGAAAAAATAAATTCCTAATGAGACTTGTCACTTTTATTTTTTTGCTTTTATCTCTCACCATGGCCTTATCTTGTTCTTTCATTTGGGTTAAGTTCTTCACATTTTATCTAAGTCTCTGCTATTCTCTGTATTAGAAAAGGCAGTTATGTCTCCTGCTCCTGAAAGCAATGCCCTTATAAAGAAGAGGTCATGTAGTGTCCAGTCTGGTGCTTCAGGGAGTGTCTCCTGTGTGTGCTATGTTTGCTCTGTTTTTTGTTGTTGTTGTTGCTGTTGTTTTGTTTTTCTTTTTGGCTTCTCTTTCTTTCAGGTCAGTTGTCTATATAATCTTTATTTGCCTGCTGTGGATAGCATTTGGTCCCTGGCCTAAATGTGTCAAGTTTTAACCAGGTGAGCCTTGGTCTACTTGTTAAATGAGACCTGATACCACTTCTACCAGAACTGAGGCCCTGCAGAACTCTCAGGTTGGGAGACTTGGTGTGGATGGGTGTTTGCTTTCATCTTCTTTGGGACAGGCATTCTGTGCTGGAACTGAGGCAAGCTTGGCTGAGAAGGGAAGACCTGCCACAGAAGGGGGGTAGGGCTTGGTGTAAGCAAATTAGGAACCCAGTGCTGGTTCTGGGCTGCTTCCTGCAGGTAGCCTTGTGTTTATATTGAGGTGCAGGGGAGGGAGATGGCACCAGCCAGCTCTATTGTTCCAGGAGAGGCTTCCCTGTGAATGCTGACTCTCCAGGACATGCCTGAATAAGAGCAAATAATCTCCCCATTGTGTTTCCTGGCATTCTTCAGATCACTGTTTCCATGATGTCTGACACTGGATTGTTTGCCTGCCTTCTCTCCAGGAGAAGAGCAGTTCCCTCAGGACTCTATCCCCTCCAAGCCCACTAACCTTTAAAACTCCAAGCTTTAAGCCCCACTGGTTGTAAGAACTCACTGAATGCAGCCCAGCTCATTTCCCAAAACAATGGCTATGGGGAAATATTCTTTTTGTGTGTTCGCCTGTATGGTCTTCTTCATGGTCCCTCTTTGTGATCATAGTCCCTCCCCTCTGTAGCACCCAGGATCCATTTCTCC
The DNA here is from genome assembly GCA_004024625.1 of Mellivora capensis. Taxonomy (NCBI): domain Eukaryota; kingdom Metazoa; phylum Chordata; class Mammalia; order Carnivora; family Mustelidae; genus Mellivora; species Mellivora capensis. Next base: position 29,621 of record PISX010013227.1, on the reverse strand, counting down.
CCTAAACCACATCTCTCCACCCTACTTTCTTTGATGTAGCCTCTTCTCTACCTTTAGTTGTGGAATTTGTTCTGTTAGTCTTCATGTCAATTTCTGAGGTATTTCAGATGGTTTGATCATTATTTAGTTGTGTTCATGGAATGAAAGGAACCTAGGGTCCTCCTACTTCACCACCATCTTCCTCCCTTTCACATTTACAGATTTTTGTTTTTTTAATCCCGGCAGTTCAACACAAAAAAATGGAAATTTTAAAAATATTACTCACTGTTTTGCAAAATATTTGAATTGAGGTCACCGTATCTTTTATATGATATTGACCATTTAGAGTCAATTGGCCTTCCAAAATATGATCAGAAAATTTAACATTGAACATTTTGTAAGAAATGTTGTAATTATGAAATTTGATTTCTTTCTGAGAAATCCACTGTGAATTAAGGAAAAACCACAATAACCTGATTCATTCTCTTTGCTGTGTATTATATTGTCTTAACTCAGTGGTTTGCTATAACAAAATACCATAGACCAGGTGGCTTAAACATGATAAATTTATTTATCATAGTTCTAGAGACTGGAAAGTTAAAGATCAAAGTACTTTCTGATTCCTGGTGAGAGTGCTCTTTCTCGTTTGCAGCTGATCACTTTCTCACTGTGTTTTCATATGGCAAAGATAGAAAGAAAGCAAATTTTCTCATATCTCTTCTTAAAAGGCATTAATCCTTTCAGAGGGCTCCCTCATCCTATGACTTCATTATCTCCCAAAAGTCCCATTTCCAAATACTTTCACGTTAAGGATAGAGTTTCAACATACAATTAAGAGAGATAGTCAGTCCACAGAATATAAAATCTAATGTGATTATAGTGTCACCTGTGCTATCATCTCTACAGTTAATGATCTGCTGCTATTTCCATTGTATCCTTATTTTCAGCATTTTTTAAAGATTTTATTCATTCATTTGAGAGATAGAGAGAGAGCACAACCAGTGAGGACAGCCAGAGGGCAAGGAAGAAGCAGACTCCTTGCAGAGCTGGGAGCCCAACAACATAGGGCTCAATCCCAAGACCTGTAGATCATGACCTGAGCTAAAGGCAGACACTTAACCATCTGAGAAAATAGGCACCCCTATTTTCAGCATTTTAAAATTCAGCAGCAGAAAAACAAATTTATATCAGAAATGTATACAGAAAGATATCAGGACACATTACCTAGAAGTCCAAAATATATATTTAGTTATATTAAAATTTATGAAGGTTCACAAAAATAGCTACCAGATTTATTCATATTTTTCAATTATTCTTTTTTACACATATATTTTTTACTTTCAAGTAAAACTTTACATTTTTTCCATATCATTTATTTATTTATTTTAATTTCATTTCTTTTCAGCGTAACAGAATTCATAGTTTTACACTACACCCAGTGCTCCATGCAATGTGTGCCCTCCATAATACCCACCACCTGGCTCCCCCAACCTCCCACCCCACCACCCCTTCAAAACCCTCAGGTTGTTTTTCAGAGTCCATAGTATCTCATGGTCCATATCATTTAAAAATGTGCTGGCGGCGGGGACAACAGGTATTAAAAGGATTCATGTCCTTCTAAACACCTGCTACTCTTCTTTAGCATAGTTTGTGTTAAGCTGATACTTGTGCTTTGCCACTGATGATCCCAATTTCCTTTGAAAGCTGGTCTTACAGCATGTGATTTGAATATTAGAACTATATGATAATAGAGGTTATCAAGTGAGTAAATGACTGGCCTACAAATTGTATTTAATGTCCAGCACTTAGCATTTCTGATTTAAGGGATCAAAGCAACTATTTTAATATTTCTGCACTTCAATTTTCCTCCTGGAAGCATAGATCTCACTTTTTTTTACATTTGTTTCTATGTTTACATTTCTTCTGATTGAGACTATATCAGAAAACTGTTTAGGTTAATGTATAGGTCATTTCAGCTCCTCATTTTAATTTGGGTAGACCCAATTGGCATTTGTTAACAAGCACATTTGTTAACTAATTGAATCAGAATAAGCCACTAGTTTAAAAAGTTTGTGGGTACATCCATATTTTTTGTTTTCCAATGATTGAATCCTTATTATGCATCAAATGTTTTTTAAGGTTTATAATCTAATGTGGACAGATAGTAAGCAGGATTAATAGTTTTATATTTTTTATTAAAAATTTAAATAGACAAAATGAAATCATGTACTATGTTGAAAACATGGTTTGTCAGGTTTGTTTTATACTCTGTAAGACCCAGCTTTCTGAATCATAGCAAGAATGGAAACTACATATAACTATTTTTAAAAATATTTTCTTTCTTTCTTTTTCATTTATGTTCAGTTAGCCACTGCATAGTACATAATTAGTCCTTGGTAATGATTTGAATTTTCCTACATTCTCTGTTTAATATTTTAATAGTAGATGTTTTGTTACTGCACAATGTTTATTTCTAATTTTTGGGTTCTTCAAAAGGAACTACATGGAAGGCAAATAACTGTAATTGAGTACATTTTACTTAATATGTACTTTTATCACATGAAACTCTATTTGTGTTTCTTTGAATTTTCATAAACTCAAATAAATACAGTATTTAGTGTACTTATTTATATACTTAATATTTGCCTAGTCAGATAATGTTGAACTTTAGAAAGAAATAAAAACCTCAGATTCCTATAATGAACTTAAACATTCAATGATTGTTTGTTTTATTTCATTTTATTTGGGCCAGCATCCAATGCTGTGCCTGTAAGCTGGATCTTAAAACAAATAAAAAGAAAAGAAAAGAAAAAGAAAAAAGAAAAGCTCTGACTTAGATAATTTTCCACTTTTTGTGTTGTAAATATTTCCATCAAGCCTGATTTCAAGTTACCATTATTTTAACACCTGGCTCACAAAATTACTGAATACTTAACAATTGGCCCCCATTTGAACAGTCTCCAAAATGACACTTTCCTTTTAAAACATAATATGAAATATGAAACGTTTATCAAATCAAGTGCTCCATGCCAATCTCCCTTCATATCCACTAACAAACAAAGCTTTCCAAACTAGTTTACCTACTAATTTATATTTCTTCAAAATAACATATTAACTGAAAGTTTGAGAAAACTATAAAAATTAATGAATAAATAGTTTGTTTCTTAGTGGAAATTATACCACCTTAACATAGATTGATGTCAAATTGAAAGGAACATGATTACATTTGGGCCTTTTTCTTCTACCAGTGTGTAAATATTTCTAACTCAGTGTAAGAAACATTCAGTAATCAGGTGTGGATTCCTGCAAATGCCCTCAAATAGTGAAAACTAACACAAAGAAGAATAGGTATGGCAGTCTATTCACCACTCTGTCATCGTTTTTAAAATTTCCTTTTCACAGGTAGGAGAGAAAACTATACCTTTTTAGGGATCTGACAAGTGATGAGATTTTTATTTTTTTTAATTTTTTTAAAGATTTTATTTATTTATTTGACAGACAGAGATCACAAGTAGGCAGAGAGGCAGGCAGAGAGAGAGAGGAAGGGAAGCAGGCTCCCCACTGAGCAGAGAGCCCGATGCGGGACTTGATACCAGGACCCTGAGATCATGACCTGAGCCGAAGGCAGAGGCTTAACCCACTGAGCCACCCAGGCACCCCAAGTGAGGAGACTTTTAGAAGTTTATACTTCTAAAATTTTATAATGTATGTATATTTATACATATACATATATATATGTACATATATATATATATATATATATTTGCTTATAGTTTAATAAATTTCCCCATCTCCATGGATGTAACTATGTAACAATTGTAGTTAACAATGGGTTTTATTTTTTGAAAAATTTTGTTATTTATTTGAGAGAGGGTGAGAGAGCAAGCATGAGCAGGGGGAGGGGCAAAGGGATAGGGAAAAGCAGATTCCCTGCTGAGCCAGGAGCCCAAGCAGGGCTTGATTCCAGGACCCCCAGGATCATGACTTGAGCTGAGGGCAGACATTTAATGGACTGAGCCACCCAGGTACCCCAACAATGACTTTTAAATACATAGAATATATCTACCAAAACAACACTGTTGAGTATAGTAGCCATTAGCCACATGTGGCTATTTCAATTTAAATGAATTAAAGAAAATGAAAACTTCACCTGCCCTGTTGCAACTAGCCACATTTCAAGTGCTCAATAGTCCCATGTCACTTGTGGCTAGCATATTAGCACAATTATAGAACATTGCATCATTGCAGAAAACTTTATTGGATAGCACTGTTTTAGAGCATTAAATAGGGTGGACAAAAAGTCATGAATCACTGGTAATCTTTGGGGAAAAAGATAATACAGACTAAAAAATCTGCAAGTATATTGAAATTAGCCTTGCAATTTCCCAAAATGTATAGTTATTGCTATTTGCTTACTAAATAATTATTGTCATCATTTTTTTTTGTTAGAAAAGAGAGCAAGAACACAGAATTCACTGATTTTACAAGGTTTAATATGGGCAAAGGACTATGTCACATTGCTGTGTCAAAAACACAAAAATGAAATAGACATAAGCTCCAACCTCAAAAGAATTTATAGAATTATATACTGGTTCTGGCTAGAACCATCATAGTTTGTTAGTAAAGTTAGATGAATTAAGAAGCAGATTTCAAGGGTGCCTGGGTGGCTCAGTGGTTTAAAGCCTCTGCCTTCAGCTTGGGTCATGATCCCATGGTCCTGGGATTGATTGAGGCCTGCATCAGGCTCTATGCTCAGCGGGGAGCCTGCTTCCTCCCCTCTCTCTTTCTCTGCCTGCATCTCTGCCTACTTGTGATCTCTTGTCTGTCAAATAAATAAAAAAAAAAAAAAGAAGAAGCAGATTTCATTGTAGGCAGTATGGCCTAATTGGTAGGAGCCTGACCTCTGAAGTCAGACTGCCTGCTGATATTTAAGTTCTGGTTTCACCATTCCTTGTTATGTGACTTTAGGCAAATTAATGTACCTGTATCTCAGTTTGCCTCATCTTCCAGTGAAACGGTGAGGGTAATTCTATCTACCTCATAGTGCTAACATGACATCAAATGAGACAAAGCTTGTCAACACATTTAGAGCACTGTTTGGCATTTAGTAATCAGTGTATATTATCAAATTTTATTTTATTTTGTTATGTTTTATACTCAAGGATCCATATACAGATACTAATAAGTAGAAACTAATATCATGGTCAAGAGCTAGTCCGAGAAAGAAGTAACTTCCTTTATATACATTCCTCTGTATAACCCTTATCAGTAGCAGAACCAAGGATTTTCCCACCATTAGATGCATATACAGGCATTGGACCCTCTCTCTACAGAGCATTTGTTCTTCTCTCATGGCTGATTTGATCTCCATGCAGATAAAAAAAGAGTTAGGGATCTGGTGGGGACTGGAGAGCAATGTCTATTCTAATACCAAAATTGATATGATTTGTATTTTATTTTAAATCATCTTTGGATGTTTATGTGTGGATTATTTAGTCTTTAGTTTGAACTATGAACATTTACATCCCATGTGAAAATATCCATAGACCTTCTTCCATCCCCAATAGGTACATTAGACAATGTTTGCTGTATGAATGAATTAAAAATAATGATTTATTGGATATAAAAATTGGGGGAGTATTTCTTTTTTTAATTTTATTTAATTTTTTTCAGTGTTCCAAGATTCATTGTTTATGCACCACACCCAGTGCTCCATGCAATACATGCCCTCCTTAATACTCACTTGGGGAGTATTTATAGCATAAATGATCATGAGTGATACAGAATCTAATTCCAAAACTGGAAAAGACATTACAAGTTGTAAACAAAAATTTTTTGCTTTTGTTTTTGGGGGGTTTTGTTTTGTTTTTGTTTTTTTCAAAAGTTAGTTTGGCAATATTGTTACTCCAAGCACATATTCTTTAGTTCTGCCTCATGTTCCTTCACCATTGGCTCAGCTGGTAGCATTTGTATCTAATAACTAATATAGGTATAGCAGGAACTTGAAATTGCATTATGATTATTAGGTTTGCAAGGCTATTCATCCTTCAGTTATATTACTGAGTGTGACAAAATCCTGAGAGCAAAATAGGTAAAATACCTGACTGGTATAAAAACCTATTTATTATTTGACATTTAAGTATCTTATTTTTTGTGTGTGTGGGAAAAACATTTTTTAAGTTTTTATTTTAATTACAGTTAATTAACATGCAGTGTTACATTAGTTTCAGGTGTACAGTATACTGATTCAACAATTCCATACATCACGGGATACTCTGTAATATCAGTGTGCCATAGTTTTCTCTGATAACAAATCAGATAAACTTAAGTAAAGCTGTTATTTGGCTATTTACTAGTATCATCGGATTAGCTCTGTTTTTTGTTTGATTGAGCAGCTGGCAATTAATGCACTGATAGGAAATGGTCACAAGGCCAGTGGCATTAGCATGTGAACATCTGGCATTAAAATTAATCAACACAGAGAAGGTTTTTTTTTATGATAATTCAAATTCACTGAAACTCAAATTCACTGAAAAATCACTAGTTGAGTCTTTATTTTAAATTCTACACCTGAAACTAGTATTACACCTTATTTTAACTAGCTGGAATTTAAATAAAACCTGAAAAAGAAAACAATGCCCTATGGAAAGACAAAGCAATTACTATCTTTTAGAACATAAGGCGAAGATGAGTTGAGTGGCAACTGAGGGGTGTGTGTGTGTGTGTGTGTGTGTGTGTGTGTGTGTGTGTGTTTGGGCTGGTGGCAGAAGTCCAAGCCCAAACATAATTTGGAAACGTTGCATTTTCCCACTTAACTATCCGTTTTCTTACTCGAGGACATTTGCAAGCTATGAGCAGGTATTATGACTGATTCTATTAAGCTGTCAGCCTCTTCCAGAACAAGCTGATCTCACTGAGGATGTGAAAGGATCCTTTGCCCTAATATAACATAGGTCACATGTAGATTGAGTCTATAATTTTGGACTGTTTCATGGTTACATGTTCCAGATGCATCCACAATCTGCCTATGTTTTTTTAATTCATGAAAACCCTGCCATATTCATTTATGTTAACTTTAATAAAACTGTAAATTGGTGATTAAGGAAAGGAGACTAATTCTTTTTTTATAACAAATATTTATTTGTTTATTTATTTGAGAGAGAGAGAGGGAGAGAGAGAGAGAGAGAATGAGCAGGAGGAGGGGCAAGGGGAAAGGGAGAGAGAATCAAGAGATTTCCCCACTAAGCACGGAGCCTAATGTGGGGCTTGATCTCAGGACCTGGAGATCATGACCTGAGCCAAAACCAAGCATCAGCCGCATAACTGGCTGAGCCACCCAGGAGCCCCCACAGACTAATTATTTGATTTGTAAAGATCTATATGTTGTCATGTATCCATTATTATTCAGAGATACCAAATTATTAAATTATTCCTCAAGAATGGTAGGAAGCCAAATTAGCAGCAACAATGAATAAAATTTTCATTCCCCTGTCCCTGATTTTATTATTAAAGTTTGTCAAGTTACAATCTGTTCTGTTTCTGCAGAACTCTGGTGACAGTATGGAAGGAGCACATCAATTAAATTTGAAGTATCACGACAAATGCATGAGTAAAATGTCTGGCACTCAGACAAACTTACAAAAGCCACTCCTTGGTAGTGAACTGCCATTAAATCCTTTAGGAACTCATTAATAGATTAGCCTTTGGAAGCATAATTACAGTGAGAATTGAATTCCAATTAAATAGAAATAAAAAGACAAATTATATAATACACAATCACACTGAGTACTTAATAACAACATAATACAATGTCAGGAGTGACAATTTAACATTTATTGGTACAGTTAGTAAAAGGCAACTACACACATGTACACATACATATAAAGACATGTTTAATATGTATTTATTAGTACTTCATACATTCCATGTATACGGCCATATTTCCAAGGATGTAAAGAAATATATTGAGATGAAATAAAGGATCTGCATGAAAATGGGCAGAGTTGATACTTTACCGCCAATAAACTAAATCTTAAACCAAACTGACTGTATTCTTTGTATAAAACTGAATCTTCTAAGCATTGACCCTATTCTTTATTAAGGTTCAAATGTATTTTCAAATGATTTAATATGACGAATGTCTCCTTTAACCATTTGTGATATATACTTCCCAAAAGGGACAAAGTATGATAAAAGAGGGGATAGTATGTACTAATTATTAAGATTTTCTGTAATGTTTCTTTCTTTTAGGCATAAGCCTTGAACTATACATATATGCTAGAATCTGAGTTATTATTACAGGTAATTTTACTAATTGTAAGAGAAATGGGGATTTGATTGGCTAAGTTTGTATCAATTTTGGAAGTGTCTCTCCTTGCTACTTTGAATCTGGAGAAGACCTATAGTGTTTCAGAAGAGCTACAGCTGCTGTCAATGGGCCCAAATGAATTACATGAAGTGTAACAGAGTTGTAAAAGTCATAAATGCCAAATAAAATTAAGTCATCAATGACTAAAAATGATTGGGGTTTTAGAGTTGTAATTTTCCTTTTTAAATGCCCTTATTGATTTGTTGCAAATACTGTTAACCCTGTATTTGGCAAATGATGAGGACATTATCACTTGTGTTCTCACTCATAATAAAGCAGATTAACTTGCTGTGAAATTTTAACTAGGCTGAGACACAACAGTAACCACCTAATGAACCAAAGCACATTGCAGTTAAGTAGCTAAATAGTTGCATACTGATTACAGGGATGAAAAATGGATCTGTCTACTTGCAAAGAATTGTTCATAGAATAAATTGCTCATAGAGCTATTAATTATTTTAAGAAAAATTAAACATTCCTAGCTCTACACAGATCATATATATATATATAAATATATATATATATATATATATATATATATATATATTACAGCCACCCAACTCTTAATCAATATAAAGCACTAAACTTATCTAAAACAGTTTACATGGTGAAAAAAGTCTGATCTCTGTAACACCTTAGGAAAACAATAACTGAATGTGGAAAGTGCAGGCTACAATTTCTGCTTTTAAGGCAGAAATACTATTTTATGCAAAATATTACTGTCACTCTAAATTCTGTTTTCAAAGTTAGTTTATTGTTTCACCAAATGTGTTGAAAATGTCAAGGAAGGAGTTTAAGAGTAAGTTATTTGAGTTCATAGTATTTGATCATTTACTAATTTTAAGCATTTGGGGTATCTTCCTTTACAGTATTGTATTTTTCTCATTTTCATAACATTTTTCTATTTGTGTAGATGTTCTTTTAATTTTTTTAATTCAAAATGACCTTTTTTTTTAAATTTTTTTTTAAAGATTTTATTTCTTTATTTGAGAGAGAGGCAGTGAGAGAGCATGAGCGAGGAGAAGGTCAGAGGGAGAAGCAGACTCCCCGTGGAGCTGGGAGCCTGATGCGGGACTCTCCCTGGTCTCCGGGATCATGACCTGAGCCGAAGGCAGTCGTCCAACCAACTGAGCCACCCAGGCGTCCCCATTTTTTAAAATTTTTTAAATTTCTTTTCAGTATAACAGAATTCATAGTTTTACACCACACCCATTGCTCCATTCAATGCGTGCCCTCCACAATACCCACCACCAGGCTCCCCCAACCTCCCACCCCCCGCCCCTTCAAAACCCTCAGGAGATGGAGAGGAGAAGGGAGTTGAGGGAAATTGGGGGGGAGATGAACCATGAGAGACTATGGACTCTGAAAACTGACCTTTCATTTTTTATTAGACAGAGTGGACAAGAACAAATATCACTGTCAGTTGGATTCTCTTGTGTGTGTGATTCCTGTTTGCCACCATACAGTGATTTTATTGTTCTGTTCTATTTTTGCCTGTTAACAGCTGTACTTTGTCCCTGTCCATTCATTCAGGTGTCCATGAAATTTAAATGTAGTTCATTGAATTATATATATATATATTTTATAATTTTTATTTATTTATTTATTTATTTGACAGACAGAGATCACAAGTAAGCAGAGAGGCAGGCAGAGAGAGAGGAGGAAGCAGGCTCCCTGGTGAGCAGAGAGCCTGATGCGGGGCTAGATCCCAGGACCCTGGGATCATGACCTGAGCCAAAGGCAGAGACTTTAACCCACTGAGCCACCCAGGCGCCCATGAATTATATATTTTTTCCACAAATTTTCAATGTTACAATTCAAAGACAAATTCAACATCAAATTACAATTCAAAGACAAAACGGAATGTTCTACATTTTATATACATATTTTGGCATAGAATCATTGAGGCTATACAACCGTGAAAGTAAAAAAAAATAATTTTGACCGTATATATAAAAGTCCTTTCATTGGGGTGTGTTTGTGTACATATACTAAAAAGAATATGTTTTTAATCATGACAGTTTAGGTTGAATTTCACCACTAATGAGCTACTAGTCTTCTTAGAAAGTAAAAGAATGTGGTATAAGGGCTGTATATACCTTGTTGTCTAGCCCCATACCATTACTCCAGGATACAAGTGTCATTGTTTACAAAATAAAAACTTGATTCTTTTCTTCTGCTTTGCTTATATATTTCCTTTTATTTTGTGCTGTATATGTAGTGTTACATTTAGATATTTATCTGTGTAGTAAATATAAATGGAATGTATATTTCTCTGTTTTAAGACATTTATTTCTGAGGTATGACAACAGTTATAGAGCCTTTAAAAGTAGCATAAATTTATTATAATTATCAGTATTTAATTAGGATATAATACTGCAGCTAATATACTAAAAGTCTGTTCATTTTGTTAAAATGATCAGATGTTAGTTATGTGCTAAATAATAATATAAAACTACGTTGATGATCATATTAGTATTTTAATGCTGCTATAAGAAAATATGACATGTTCAGTGGTTTAAAAAATGCGAATTTATTTTCTTACAGTTCTGTAAGTTGGATGTCTAACATAGGTATCACGGAGCTAAAATCAAGGTGTTGGCAGGACTGTATTTCTTTCTGTAGCTTCCAGGGATGAATCTATTTCCTTGCTTTTTCACCTTGTAGAAGCCATCTACATTTCTTGGCTCATGGTTACCTTCATCTATCTTCAAAGGAAGAAATGTATCTCTCTGATTATTCTTCTGTAATATCTCCCACTGACTTCCCCTTTCTCTAAGTGTAATTTTTTAAAAGATTTTATTTATGTGTTTGTTTGTTTATTTATTATCAGAGAGAGAGAGACAGAGAGCACAAGCAGGAAGAGTGGCAACCAGAGGCAGAGAGAGAGGCAGGCTCCCTGCTGAGCAAGGACCCCCCCCCCCCCACCATGCAGGACTCAATCCCAGGACCCTGGGATCATGACTTGAGCCGAAGGCAGTGTCTTAACTGACTGAGCCATCCAGGCATCCAGGCATCTAAGTGTAATTTATCTATCTCAGAGGCCTCACTTGAGTCTGAAAAATCCATTTACCATGTCATATAACATATTTGCATGTGATGTAACATATTCACAGGTCTCAGTCATTAGGATGTGGAGTGGATATTTTGGGGACCACTATTTTGCCTATTACTATTCCACCTGATACAATTATAGACATTGCAAAATGTTAACTTCTACTAGTGAAATAATAAGCCTTAACTCTTGTGCTACAACTTCTGTATTTAAACAAACAAGTTTTCTTCAGGGAATTAATAAATTTTAAGCCTCTCATGCAAAATCAATGTGAAAATGTACAAGCACATATTTGACAAAATAATTCTTAGTGTTATGATAATTAGAATACTGATGTTGTAATTACAGATAATTAGAACGTTTAAGAAATTATTACAGATGAATTATTTTATAGGATAAACATTATCTGTCCCAGCATGTCTATTACCCTCTCACATTTATTGCACATAGGCATAAACACAGCAATTTCGTTTTTCTAGTGATAAAATTAGTTGAATGATTGTCAGATTTATTCATAACTTGTGATATATCAACATAATGAATAATTTTTATAACAATATTCATAATCACAAAATTCCTGAGAACTGTCACAGTTACTGTAGAGATATGTAAAATATGGTTTTTTATTCTAATTCATTATTTAAAATTATAAAAGTCTAAATGATACTAAGCAATTGATATTGACAGGTTTTAGTGTTAATTAGGAAAACCTATCATTGTGTCCTGGGACTACCAAAGCATTTTGTTGGCAGAATTCAGCATAAATTCCTAGAGTCTGATAGAGTGCATGTGTATTGGTTCCATAATTTTTTTTGTGCCAAAACACTCAATATGTACCAGATGCCACTATTTGTGAGTTTTATTCCTAGGATCCCAAATGTTTACTTTTGGAAGATCTTCTTAGAGAGTAAAATCACTCTCCAGGCTTTGGCATATACTTTATATAAATTTAAGAGTTTACAATAACAATAATCTTCATTGCACACCTATGTTCATAATTCTTCATGAATTTTCTAGGAAAGGAAATGGAAACTAGACTGTCTTGAACCTCTTACGTTTATCCAGTATGGTACTGAGCCCTTTCAAGTTCTCTTATTGGCCTCATAATATCCCATTAATTTTATAAGAACAAAAAATGTGCATTTGTCTAAAGATACAACTTTAAGAACAAGTACCATGAGCATACATGTTTTTGGGATAAGTGAGAGGCCAAAATTTCAAATGTTATGGACTCAACCAACCTGAAAAACTTGGTGAACAGATGAAATTTCCTATTGTGTTTACTTTTGTGTCAGGAACGGATCACAGAGAGTCCTTCTCCTGCCCCCTCTCTGGAAGAGAATCATCATCCTGACAGTCAGACTTCCTCCCACCCCAGCAGCAGTGTGTCCAGCTCTCCCTCTCAGATGGATCACCATTCAGAGAGAATGGGTAAGTATCTCAACTAAAACAAGGAATTAAAATATATTCTTTTGGGAATTTCTTCATTAGTCAATAGAAGTGGGAGAAAGAAGGTGGAGGAGTTAATGCCTCCTTAATAAAAATGACTTTTTAATGTTGTCTTTTTTATTTATTGCTGAAGCAATATGAACAGCAAATGAAACTTGAAGTGTTAGAAGTTTCTTCTCTGGAAGGGTATTCATTCACTGTGTCACTGGATTCCTTAAGAACAATATGATGGAATCTTTGAAGAGTATATGTTAGTTCAATATATTGGTATTTAAGATTTCATGTGATATAATACATATGCTATATTCACAGTATCTTTGAATAATGAAAGTTAAAATATCTTTTAAACAGTTGATCATTTAAGAGTGATTAAAAAGTAAATCAAGACACAATTTGCTGGGGCACCTGGGTGGCTCAGTGGGTTAAGCCTCTGCCTTCAGCTCAGGTCATGATCTCAGGGTCCTGAGATCGAGCCCTGTATCTGGCTCTCTGCTCAGCAGGGAGCCTGCTTCTCCCTCTCTCTCTGCCTGCCTCTCTGCCTACTTGTGATTGCTCTCTGTCAAATAAATAAAAAAAATCTTAAAAAGATACAATTTGCCACAATCTCAATAACTTAGATAAAAATATTTAACATGTTTTTCCTTTTTTTATTATCTTGGAAGTCTGACACCATAGACACTATCCCAGAAATACTAAAACAGTATTGTCAGTGATGTGGTATCTTGGAGACTTGAATCTAGTCATAGTTCTGGAACTGAGTAGCTATGAGACCTTGGGTATGTCACTTAATCATCATGAGTTTCTTTACCTTATATATGGAAATAATTACTGCCATGCCTAATGCACCAGATTTTTGTGAGATCAAATGAAATAATTAGTGGAAAAACTCTTGAGAAGTTTAAAGTACTCAGGAAATGTGAAGGATAACCACTATTTTTGTCTGTGTAGCTTTACCTTGATTGTTTATCATCCCTTAATGTCTGATTTTCCTCAGGTATACAAGTTTATCAAGTGCATTCAGTTGTAACAGTTCTCATTTTGTATATAATAATTATGAGCCAAATGAGACAGGTAAAATATTAATCTTTTGTATCGACACAATCCAATTTCCTAAATATCCCTTTCCTTTAGGAAAAATTATTTCTTTTTTTAAGATTCAATTTGTTTATATGATAGAGACAGAGAGTGAGAGGGTGCATGAGAGGGGAAAAGATCAGAGGGAGAAGGAGACTCCCCATGGAGCTGGGAGCCCAATGCGGGACTTGATCCTGGGACTCTGGGATCATGACCTGAGGTGAAGGCATTAGCTTAACCAACTAAGCCACACAGGAACCCAGGAAAAATGATCTCCCTTCCTGTTTTAGTCTTACTCTGTAAAGACATTCTTTATATGAAATCTAAGTTTTTATAGTTCATAATAGTGATTGCTTTAAGCCACTCCAAAATTATGTTTTTTGTTTGTTTCTTTGTTTGTGGGTAGGAGAGGAATTTGAGGGATTAGCAGAGGTGTTAGTTTCTGAATTTGTGCTGGGGAAGGGTGAAGTTTATTTCTGCCTTTTAGAAATCTATCCAAGTTTCATTTAGCCTGTGAATATTATATATTGTTTGTGGCTCATAGTAAGCCCAAAGAGTCTCAAACCTGGCTTCTCATTATAATCACTTGTGGAGCATTTGCAAATTTGGATGCCCAGGTTACATGCTCAGTCTGATTTACCTAGTCTGGACTACAGCCTGGCAGCACTGTGTTGTTTTGATTTTCAGTGTCTCCTCATGAGATTTTAACCTGCAGCCAGAGTTAAGAACCACTGAGCTAGAACTTGAGGTTAGTGGCTCTAAGGGAGTAAGTTTAATTCCTGGAAGAGGTGATGGTTTTCTAGCTTTACTTTATTATGGCTTTTGGACACAGATTACCTGGTTGTAACAAAACTGTGTGCAACTGATTTAAGGGAGTCTGAGCAAGACAAGCAGATATAGCCAGATGATCACTAATGAATCAAGAAACAAAAACACTCATTATTCTGTCAGGATAATCTTTATATTTATGAGGGGTGGGGGAGAGAGATGAGAGAAAGAATTATTTATTAGGGGCTGGCTAAGAGCAAAACACATAAGGAAATATACTATATGGTAGATATACTGAAAGGGAATGGTATCTTACACTTATAAGTAAAATCAAATATTTCTAAAGCAATGTAATATACTAAAAAATATATTAACCACATAAAACATTTCTAATTCCACTGGCAGTAATTAGGCTGTCTATGCACATTCCCAGGTGTCTAAGCACAATAGTGACATTGTCTATAAATGAAAAAAAAAAGTTTGAGGATTTTTGGGTTAAAATGACCATATTATATTTATAGAGCAATACAATTATTTTAAGATTTTATGTATTTATTTGAGGGCGAGAGACAGAGATAGAGAGAGCACAAGCATGGACGAGAGGGAGAAGAAGGCTCCCCACTGAGTAGGGAGACTGACGTGGGGTTCTTTCCCAGGACCCTGGGATCAAGACCTGAGCCAAAGGCAGATGCTTAACCAAGTGAGCCTAGAAATATAATATTTTCATAAAATATAACAAAAGAGAATTAAATGATAAACTATGAAAATTGGCATGTTTTTCCTCTTTCAATATAAATGTTTTCTGAAGAAACCTTTATATAATTAATTACCAGAAAATTATCCTTTACTTATTAATTTTGCTCTGTGTTATAAAAATTATATATAATGAGTTAAATCTGTAATTATTTTAACTCATTAAATTAAGTGATAAATTCTTTCTAGAAACATTTTAGGAACTAGATTATAATTATGCAGGTAAATAGCTAGTTTGCATATGAATTTTAGAAAAGCAAATATTTAAAGTGATTTAAAGAAAATATGTGGGCAATTACATATGCACTGTATATTAATTCCACTTTAAAAATTCACATGACTGGGACACCTGGGCGACTCCGTCTGTTAAGCATCTGCTTTCAGCTCAGGTCATAATCTCTGGGTCCTGGGATGGAGACCTGCATCAAGCTCTCTGCTCAGCAGAGAGTCTGCTTCTCCCTCTCCCTCTGTCTGCCTCTCTGTCTACTCATGCTCTCTCTCTCTAGCAAATAAATAAATAAAATATTTTAAAAAATTAAAATTCACATGATTGAGCAGCTTCTTGATTTTTAAATTACATAATCATCAAATCAACATAGATGATTCCACTGTTTCAGAAATGGAGATGTATACAATTCATGTTAGTTGTTATTGGAGTAAGAGAGCTATTTATATAATATTTTCTACCTTTCTTTTGGGTATTTTTCAAGAATGTTACTCAGTTTTATGTTTCATTTATAGCTATGATGCCCCAAAATAGAGAGGAACTTACTGTTGATCAGGATAATGGATCAACCATCAAAAAATTCCAAAGGGATAATAAAGGTAAAATGATTTTTGCTTATTTGATGGACATATAAATATTAGATAGCAACTGAATTAGCATTCCAGTGCTGTATATTGCATCTACATTTCCTAAACAGAATATATTTATACTGGCTTCAGATAAATTCTTTTAGTAGTAAAAAAATATGTTTGCCTATAGCTTATTTATTTAATATTAATAAATTACATATCAGCCTGAAGTTTTCCTGTGCTTGTGATTGGAAACTTCACTTTAAGGCCTTTTATTATGCCTGATCAGAAACATCTGACTCTTAAGTTATTATGTATGCATTTTGTTAACTAAGTTTAAATGACTCACCATTTGATAGTTACAAGTGAAAAAATAAATTGCTGTCATGGAGAAAAGATGTTCCCCCAGCAATCAAAAGAGATTTTTAAAATATATGCTTATCTGGACATTTCAAAGGAAAGCTTAGCAAGTTATTCCAACCAAGTATTTACTTGAGTGTTGATAGATATGATACCAATCTAGCTTTTGATCCACTGAGGTACATGTATCATCTCTGCACAGTGTTCAGTTTTTTCTTAGAATATCAGTTTAAAGGAGGTAGAAGAGTAAGAATTTCAAAGTCATGCTATCTTGATATAAAAACTGAGTATAATTTTGTTTAAAAGGCTAAAAGACAAGAGAAAAAGAAAACATATGTTATAGGCTATACATTATGTCTGTCATTGTTAATTAAACAGTAACTCTAAGCTAAAAAGCATAAGCTAACATAAAATTTATCTGATCACCAAATGGCCTGTTTGTACTTCAGCATAGGGTATATTTTTCTATCTCTACTAATCACAATATATAGAAAAAAAATACTTCATGGTCTGAAGAGTTAATGGATAAATTTTTCTTTCTTCTGTAGACTGAACTTCTTCCTAATTACATAGATGAGCATTTTAGTTAGAATTTGGAATAATGTATGATTTTAATTTAATTTCATTGATCCATGGTTGGTTTCCTTGCCACATGTTTAGTCATTTCTTATCCAAACACTAAAAGGCTATACCTTCTGGGGCTCCACGATATAAATGATTGATTTAAGAATACTTGCCAGCATAGAAGAAGACAGTTTTAATATATTAAAATACCCAAGCTCTTATACAGGTAATGGAATTCTAGTTAAAGTTGAAATTTCAACCCAGCAACAATTTGTTCCTGAGACCTCTTTACCACGAAGTCATGACTATTTGAAGGACAGTGTGGTAGTAAAACAACTTTTCTAGGAAAATCTCCAGCTGCACATGATATATGTGATTCTATCAGAACTGCAAAACCCATAAGTCAAATGGCATTTAGGGCTGGCCTGTGTGCTGCAGTGCTCAAGTACACAGTACTGTGTCTCATGAAAAATAAGCTGGTTGGGGCACCTGGGTGGCTCAGGAGGTTAAGTCTGCCTTCAGCTCAGGTCATGATCTCAGGGTCCTGGGATCAAGCCCTGCATCAGGATCTCTGCTCAGCAGGGATCCTGCTTCTCCCCCCTCTCTCTGCCTGCCTCTCTTCTTACTTGTGATCTCTGTCAAATAAATAAATAAAATCTTTAAAAATAAGCTGGAGTGCCAGTACAGATGTACAGTAACTGATTTTCATAAAAGACACAATAATATGTACTGGTATTTCTGAATCTCTTGCTGTGGGAATGGCAGTTTTACTCATTTCAATCAAATAGATTGGTCACACATTCTGATGAGGGCATGGATAGGAGTGGCATATTAAACTGTACCTAGGTTATCGTGGAAAACTTTCCTTTAAATGAGACGTTTGATGTAAAATCTACCAGTTATATATGTGATATTAAGATAAAATATATTTTCTTCAATAAATCCGAGTTGTTAAAAGGAAGTGAAGTTAAAGTAGAAGTCTCGATATTTCAAATATGACAAGTAAGCAGTTAATACACCTATGGCAAACCTATGTTTTCACATCTGTTTTGAGTAATATCATCATGATTTTAAAAATGATTTATAGCTCTGGAAGTTATAAAATGCCACCTTTGTTATTATGTGGAAACTTTAGAAAAACAAAGAATTACCATTCAAGTAAGACTGTGTGATAGAGCAATACATGCCTCGATAATTTACATTTCTCCCTGAATTTTCATATGCAGACATTTCCACCTCTGTATAGTCTGGGATTTCCTGGCAGTGATGTCCATTTAGACTCTGTACAAAATGACTTACCAAATTGGTATTTTAGTTTTGACTCAAGTATTTTGACTAAACTGATCAGTTAAGAGAAACCTTTGATTTTATTTTTCCACAGACCTTGTCAAACAAATTGACAAACAAATAAAAAATATCTCAGGAAAAAAATGAATTCCAGAACTGATTGTTAAAAATCATGTAACACAATATTATAACATGCAAGTTAATTTTTCAAAGAGAGAGAACAAGCAGGGGGAACAGCAGGCAGAGAGAGAAGCAGACTCCCCGCTAAGTGGTGAGCCTGACACAGGGCTTAATCCCAGGACCCTGGGATCATAACCTCAGCCAAAGGCAGATGCTTAACCAAATGTCTCACCAACGCACCCCAGCTCTGGAATTCCTTAGAGTAGAGCAGTTGTGACTATTCACTCTAGTTTAAACCATGTGGAAGTAAAGGCATAGAGCAAGATCATCTTCCCATGGCAGCCAGTGGTCTTTCAAGCCACTAGCAGGAATAGAGGTTTTATTTTTTTTAATTTAATTTTTTAAGGTAACCTAGAGTAATTTTATTTTACATAGATCATAAAGAGCTGGGAAGTACAATGCTTAAAATAATTTTTCATAATAAACTTGGTAAGGCTGATGGAAAAAAATAAAATCAAGGCATCTTTTGTTTTCCTCACAAAAGCTCAAAACCCAGATAATCATTTTGAAAGTCCACGCCCTATCAAATAGTTGACTTTCATTTTAGTCTAATGTTATTCAGTTGTTTCCTCCACATCCATGTTGTCTTTTTTTAAAATTTCTTTAGTAATTTCATTTCTTTTCAGCGTAACAGAATTCATAGTTTTACAACACACCCAGTGCTCCATGCAATGCGTGCCCTCCATAATACCCACTACCTGGTTCCCCCAACCTCCCAACCCCCACCCCTTCAAAACCCTCAGGTTGTTTTTCAGAGTCCATAGTCTTTCATGGTTCATCTCCCCCTCAATTTCCCTCAACTCCCTTCTCCTCTCCATCTCCCCATGTCCTCCGTGTTATTTGTTATGCTCCGCAAATAAGTGAAACCATATGATAATTGACTCTCTCTGCTTGACTTATTTCACTCAGCATAATCTCTTCCAGTCCCATCCATGTTGCTACAAAAGTTGGGTATTCATCCTTTCTGATGGAGGCACAATACTCCATAGTGTATATAGACCACATCTTCCTTATCCATTCGTCTGTTGAAGGGCATCCTGGTTCTTTCCACAGTTTGGCGGACAGAGGTTTTTGATATTTTGCATTTTGTACTTGTATTTGCATGTGTACTTGAATTTGTTTACTGGTAACTTTACATGTACAAGAAGCACTGATGATCAAGTCTGGAATTCTATAGAAACAGTGAAACAATAAATTTAACATCTAGCCCAAGACTTAAGTCCACTAAACCATTACAGTATAAATCAGTCCACAGGATACAGATGAAAAGCAATAATTTTAACTTCCTTTGATTGTAAGAATCTAAAGTATATCTCATTTAGAATTAAAGTATTATCACGTTTGTTTTTTATACAAATGGACTAATTTCAGTTTAGAGCAGGATTTGGGCTATATGTTGACACTAATAATTTAAATGTTCTCTATTCAATCAAATGTTTTGCTCTTTCTATTTCTTTTTTTTTTAGTTATTATTTATTTATTTATTTATTTAATTTTATTTTTGTGTGCGTGTTCCAAAGTTCATTGTTTATGCATCACACCCAGTGCTCTATGCAATATGTGCCCTCCTTAATACCCATTACCAGGATCACCCAACCCCCCACCCTCCTCACTTCCAAAACCCTCAGTCTGTTTCTCAGAGTCCCCAGTCTCTCATGGTTCATCTTCCCCTCTGATTTCCCCCAACTGACTTCTCCTCTCTAACTCCCAATGTCATCCGTGTTATTCCTTATGCTCCATAAGTAAGTGAAACCATATGATAATTGACTCTCTCTGCTTGACTTATTTCACTCATCATAATCTCCTCCAGTCCCGTCCATGTTGATACAAAAGTTGGGTATTCATCCTTTCTGATGGAATCATAATATTCCATTATATATATAGACAACATCTTCTTTATCCATTCATCTGTTGAAGGGCATCTTGGCTCTTTCCACAGTTTGGTGATTGTTGCCATTGCTGCTATGAACATTGGGGTACAGATGCCCTTCTTTTCACTACATCTGTATATTTGGGGTAAATACCCAGACAAGAAATTGCAGGGTCATAGGAAAGCTCTATTTTTAATTTCTTAAGGAGTCTTCACACTGTTTTCCAAAGTGGCTGCACCAACATGTGTTCCCACCAACAGTGTAAGAGTGTTCCCCTTTCTCCACATCCTCTCCAATACTTGTTGTTTACTATCTTCTTGCCTTTGGACATTCTAACTGGTGTAAGGGAGTATCTCAATATGTTTTTTTAAATATTTTATTTATTTATTTGACAGACAGAGATCACAAGTAGGAAGAGAGGAAGGCAGAGAGAGAGGAAGGGAAGCATGCTCCCCGCCGAGCAGAGAGCCTGATGTGGGGCTCGATTCCAGGACCCTGGGATCATGACCTAACCCGAAGGCAGAGACTTTAACCCACTGAGCCACCCAGGTGCCCCTCTAAATGTGGTTTTGATTTAAATCTCCCAGATGACTAATTATAATGAGCAGTTTTTCATATGTCTGTTACCAATTTGTATGTTTTCTTTGGAGAAGTGTCTGTTCATGTCTTTATCCCATTTTTTTGATGTAAGTATCTGTTTTGTGTGTGTTGAGTTTGAGGAGTTCTTTATAGATCTTGGATATCAGCCCTTTGTACTGTCATTTGCGAATATTTTCTCCCATTCCATGGGTTGCCTCTTGTTTCGTTGACTGTTTCCTTTGCTGTGCAGAAGCTTTTGATCTTAAGGAAGTCCCAAAAGTTCATTTTCACTTTTGTTTCTCTTGCCTTTGGGGACATGTCTTGAAAAAAGTTGCTGTGGCCAATGTTGAAGAGGTTATGCCTATGTTCTCCTCTAGGATTTTGATAGAATCTTGCCTCACGTTGAGGTCATTTATCCATTTCCAGTTTATGTCTGTGTATGGTGTAAGAAAATGGTCGAGTTTCATCCTTCTATACATAGCTGTCCCATTTTCCAAGCACCATTTATTGAAGAGACTATCTTTTTTCTGTTGTATATTTTTTCATTCTTTGTCGAAGATTATTTCACCATAGAGTCGGAGGTCCATATCTGGGCTCTCTACTCAGTTCCACTGGCCTGTCTGTTTTTGTGCCAGTACCATGCTGTCTTGGTGGTCACAGCTTTGTAGTAAAGCATGAAATCAAGCAACAGGATGCTGCCAGTTTTGTTTTTATTTTTCAACATTTCCTTAGCAATTCAGAGTCTCTTCTGGTTCCACACAAATTTTAGGATTGTTTGTTCCAGCTCTTTGAAAAATGCCAATGGAATTTTGATCAAGATGGCATTGAAAGTGTAGATTGCTCTAGGCAGTATAGACAATTTAACAATGTTTATTCTTCCAATTCATGAGCAAGGGATGCTCTTCCATCTTTTTGTTTCTTCAATTTCTTTCATGAGTGTTCTTTACAGATCCTCGAGTACAGAACCTTTTCCTCTTTGGTTAGGTTTATTCCCAGGTATCTTATGGTTCTTGGTGCTATAGTAAATGGAGTCGATTATCTAATTTCCCTTTCTGTATTTTCATTGTTAGTGTATAGGAAAGCAACTGATTTCTGTACATTGACTTTGTATCCTGCCACATTACTGAATTGCTGTATGAGTTCTCATAGTTTGTGGGTGGAGTCTTTTGGATTTTCCGTATAAAGTATCATGTCATCTGCAAAGAGAGAGAGGTTGAGTTCTTCTTTTTCTAATTTGAATACCTTTATTTAATTTTGCTGTCTGATTGCTGTTGCTAGTACTTCTAGTACTATGTTGAACAACAGTGGAGAGAGTGGATATCCTTGTCGTGCTCATGATCTCCAAGGGGAAGGCTGTCAGCTTTTCCCCACTGAGATGAGATCAGTGTTTTTTTTTTTAATTTTTTAAATTTCATTTCAGTGTAACAGTATTCATTGTTTTTGCACCACACCCAGTGCTCCATGCAATATGTGCCCTCCCTAATACCCACCACCAGGCTCCCCTAACCTTCCAACCCCTACCCTTCAAAACCCCTCAGGTTGTTTTTCAGAGTCCATAGTCTCTCATGGTTCACCTCCCCTTCCAATTTCCCTCAACTCCCTTCTCCTTTCCATCTCCCTGTGTCCTCCATGTTATTTGTTATGCTCCACAAATATGTGAAACCATATGATAATTGACTCTCTCTGCCTGACTTATTGCACTCAGCATAATCTCTTCCAGTCCTGTCCAAGTTGCTACAAAAGTTGGGTATTCATCCTTTCTGATGGAGGCATAATATTCCATAGTGTATATGGGCCACATCTTCCTTATCCATTCGTCCGTGGAAGGGCATCTTGGTTCTTTCCACAGTTTGGCAACCGTGGTCATTGCTGCTATAAACATTGGGGTACAGATGGCCCTTCTTTTCACCATATCTGTATCTTTGGGGTAAATACCTAGTAGTGCAATTGCAGGATCATAGGGAAGCTCTATTTTTAATTTCTTGAGGAATCTCCACACTGTTCTCCAAAGTGGCTGCACCAACTTGCACTCCCACCAACAGTGTAAGAGGGTTCCCCTTTCTCCACATCCTCTCCAACACACGTTGTTTCCTGTCTTGCTAATTTTGGCCATTCTAACTGGTGTGAGGTGGTATCTTAATGTGGTTTTAATTTGAATCTCCCTGATGGCTAGTGATGATGAACATTTTTTCATGTGTCTGATAGCCATTTCTATGTCTTCATTGGAGAAGTGTCTGTTCATGACTTCTGACCATTTTTTGACATGATTATCTGTTTTGTGTGTGTTGAGTTTGAGAAGTTCTTTATAGATCCTGGATATCAACCTTTTGTCTGTACTGTCATTTGCAAATATCTTCTCCCATTCCGTGGGTTGCCTCTTTGTTTTGTTGAGTATTTCCTTTGCTGTGCAGAAGCTTTTGATCTTGATGAAGTCCCAAAAGTTCATTTTTGCTTTTGTTTCCTTTGCCTTTGGAGACATATCTTGAAAGAAGTTGCTGTGGCTGATATCGAAGAGGTTACTGCCTATGTTCTCCTCTAGGATTCTGATGGATTCCTGTCTCATGCTGAGGTCTTTTATCCATGTAGAGTTTATCTTTGTTTACTGTGTAAACGAATGGTCGAGTTTCATTTTCCTACATATAGCTGTCCAATTTTCCCAGCACCATTTATTGAAGAGACTGTCTTTTTTCCATTGTATATTTTTGCCTTCTTTGTCGAAGATTATTTGACCATAGAGTTGAGGGTCCATATCTGGGCCCTCTACTCTACTCCACGGGTCTATGTGTCTGTTTTTATGCCAGTACCGTGCTGTTTCGGTGATCACAGCTTTGTAGTAAAGCTTGAAATCAGGTAACGTGATGCCCCCAGTTTTGTTTTTCTTTTTCAACATTTCTTTAGCAATTTGGGGTCTCTTCTGTTTCCATACAAATTTTAGGATTATTTGCTCCAGCTCTTTGAAAAATACTGGTGGAATTTTGATCAGATTGGCATTAAAAGTATAGATTGCTCTAGGCAGTTTAGACCTTTTAACAATGATTATTCTTCCCATCCAAGAGCATGGAATGGTCTACCATCTTTTTGTGTCATCTTCAATTTCTTTCATGAATGTGAAAGATTTTATGCATTTGAGGAATGTTCCCTCTATCCCTATACTTTGAAGGGTTTTAATCAGGAACAGAAGCTCTATCTTCTCAAATCTTTCTTTCTTCATCTATTGAGAGGACCATATGGTTCTTCTCTCTTCTCTTACTGAATTGCTCTATCACATTGATTAATTTGCAATGTTAAACCACCCTTGCATCCCAGGCATAAATCCTACCTGGTCATGGTGGATAATCATTTTAGTGTGCTTTTGGATACTATTAGCTAGGATCTTGTTGAGAATATTGGTTTCCATATTCATTAGGGTTATTGGTCTGAAATTTTGGAAGTTTTCGTGAGTTCCTTGCCTGGTTGGGGGATCAGGGTAATGTTGGCTTCATAAAAAGATCTAGAAGTTTTCCTTCTGTTTCTATTTTGTGAAACAGCTTCAGGAGAATACGTATTATTTCTTCTTTGAATGTTTGGTAGAATTTTCCATGGAATCCATCAGGACCTGGGCTCTTGTTTTTAGGGAGGTTTTTGATCACTGCTTCGATCTCGTTACTAGATATTGGTTTTGTTCAGGTTGTCAATTTCTTTCTGATTCAGTTTTGGAAGTTATTACATTTCCAGGAATACATCCGTTTTGTCTAGGTTGCTTAACTTATTGGCATAAGACTGTTGATAATAATTTCTGATGATTGTTTCTATTACCTTAGTGTAGGTTGTTATCTCTCCCTTTTCATTCATAATTTTATTAATTTGGGTCCTCTCTCTTTTCTTTTGGATTAGTTTGGACAGTGGTTTATCAATCTTATTGATTCTTTCAAAAAACCAGCTTCTTGTTTTGTCAATGTGTTCTACTGTAGCTCTAGTTTCTATCTCATTGATCTCTGCTCTAATCTTGATTATTTCCTTTCCTGTGTGTGGGGTTGGCTTAAGTTGTTGTAGATTTTCCATTTCTTTAAGGTGTAAAGAGACCTGGTGTATTCTGGATTTTCCTTTTTTTTTTTTTTTTTTTTTTGAGTGAACCATGGATGGCTATGTACTTCCCACTTAGAACCACCTTTGCCATATTCCGTTGGTTTTGGACCAATGTGTCTTCATTCTCATTGGTTTCCATGAATTGTTTAAGTTCTTCTTTGATTTTCTAGTTGATCCAAACATTCTTAAGCAGGGTGGTCGTTAGCTTCCAAGTGTTTGAATTCTTTCCATACCTTTTCTTGTGGTTGAGTTCTAGTTTCAAAGCATTGTTGTCTGAAAATATATAGGGAATAATCTCAATCTTTTGGTATTGGCTGGGCCCTGATTTGTGACCCAGTATATGGTCTATTCTGGAGAAAGTTCCCTGTGAGCACAAGAAGAATGAGTATTCTGTTGTTTTAGGGTGAAATGATCTCTATATATTGATGAGGTCCATCTGGTCCAATGTGTCCTTCAAAATTCTTGTTTCTTTATTGATTTTATGCTTGGATGATCTGTCTATTACTGACAGTGGCATGTTAAGTTCCCCTGCTATTAATGTATTCATAGCAATATGACTTTTTATCTTTATTAACAGTTGACTTATGTAATTGACCGCTCCCATATTGGGGGCAAAAATATTTCCAATTGTTAGATCTTGATGGATAGACCCATTAAGAATTATGTAGTGTCATTATTTATCTCTGACTACAGTCTTTAGTTTAAAATCTAATTTATCTCATATGAGAATCCCTACCCCATCTTTCTTTTGAGGCCCATTTCCATGAAAGATGCTTCTCCATCCCTTCACTTTCAGTCTGGATGTATCTTTAGGTTCCAAATGGGTCTCTTCTAGACAGCAAATGGACAGGTCCTATCATTTTATCCAATCTGCAATCCTGTGCCATTTAAGGGAGCATTTAGGCTGTTAATGGTGAGAGTGATTATTGAAAGATGCCTTTTTATTGACATCATGATGCCTGTGAAGTCCTTGTTTTTATAGATTTTCTCTGTAAATTTCTGTTCTATGTCACTCTTGGATTTCTCCTTTTATGGGATCCCCACCCTAATATTTCATGTAGTGCTGGCTCAGTGGTCACAAACTCTTTTAAATCTTTCCGGTCTTGGAAGCTCTTTATCTCTCCATCTATTTTGAATGTCAACCTTGATGTATAACATACTCTTGGCTGCATGGTCTTCTCATTTAGTGTCCTGAATTTGTCTTGTCAGCCCTTTCTGACTTGCCAGGTTTCTGTGGACAGGTCTGGCATTATTCTGATGTACCCTCTTCTGTATGTAAGGAATCTCTTCCCCCTAGCTGCCCTCTGGAGCTCTTGTCTAAAATTATAATTCATCAGTCTCACAATCAAGTGTCTTGCAGTCTTTCTAGAATTGTTAATCTTGGGGGATGGTATTTCTGCCTCTTGGACATAAACGCTCATTGTATTCCCCAGACTGGGGAAATTTCATCCATAATTTGTTCAATTATATCTTCTAGTTTTCTTTCTTTCTCCACCCCATCAGAGATACCAATAATTCTGACATTGGAAATTTTCATGGTGTCATTTATTTCCCTAATTCTATTTTCATGGTTTCTAAGTTGTTTCTTCCATGCCTCCTCCCGATCCTTTTTCTCTATCAGTTTGTCCTCTAGATCCCTAATTCTATCTTCTGTCTCAGTTACTGTAAGTGTTCGAATATTTAGATTAGATTGGATCTGATTGATAGAATTTTTAACTTCTTTCCCGGCAGTTTTCTCTTTTTCCCTTAGATATTCCATGTTGTCTTTAATGGTTTTCTCCAACCTAGCCATTGCCTGGATAATTCTTACTACATTCTCTCTCCAACATGCAGGTCATGTCAATATCCAATAGTTCTGATGGAGAGGGCATAGTG
This sequence comes from Mellivora capensis, assembly GCA_004024625.1. Lineage (NCBI taxonomy): Eukaryota > Metazoa > Chordata > Mammalia > Carnivora > Mustelidae > Mellivora > Mellivora capensis. The sequence continues at coordinate 2,599 of PISX010013227.1, read as the reverse complement.
TCTGAATTTTTCCTCTGTTGGGTGTTCCTCCTCCTAGTCATTTTGGTAAGAGGTGGTTGAGGGGAAGTATAGCTGAATATATCAACCACAACCCAGACAAGGTGCACCCTGAATGCTTCTCAGCAATCAAAAGTCAACACTAAAAATAAAGAAAAAAAGGAAAAAAGAGAGAGAGAAAGAAAGAGAGAGAGAGAGAAAAGGAAGAAGACCCAGCCAGAATGGGCCCCGAAGGTAAGATTTATAATGTATACAAACACAAACAGACAACCAAAAAGACTGACAAAAGTAAATTACAAGAAAAAGCAAAAAAAAAAAAAAAAAAAAAAAAAAAAAAAAAAAAAAAAAAAAAAAAAAAAAAAAAAAAAAAAAAAAAAGAACCCAGCCAAAATGAGCCACAAGGATAAGACTTATATAATATCAGAACAAAAACAAATACATAGAAACACTGACAGAAGAAAAGGGTGGGTGGGTGGTTATAAATCCTCAATGTGGGTGAGGAAGGTTATTTTGATTCTTCCTTGGTGTATCTTGATATTTTTGTTAAAGGACTCAACTTTCCAGAGATAAAGGGAGATTAAAATGGTTTATATATAGGGGTAGTATTGATTAGGGAAAGAGGATTACCTTGAAGTTTATATCTGTATGTATATTAAAAAAATAGAGAAGCAAAAGAAAAACACAGTTATATATATGAAAAATTCAAGTTAAAAGATTATTATGGAATATGTTGTATTAAACCTCTTGTTGTAATGGTAAGTAGATTAAAAAATTTAAAAGGACAGGAATAGTGAGAATGAATTAAAAATAAAAGTTGTATCTTTGAAATATACAGGTTTTAGGGTAATACCAGAAACTTCATATATTGTTTTCCCCTGATATTGGCGTTTTACAGTTTCATGGGGACCCTTTGGTTGTTGTTGTCTTCTTTTGGCTGGCTTTCTGGGGGAGGGGTCTGCAGAGTTGTTTATTAGTCAGTCTTGTTTGGGTTGAGTCCTCCTGCTCCCTATCAAGAGGCTAGTCTCTGTGGAAAACGGTTTTTCAGGCTTTTGTTCTCTGGAGGTTTTTGTTCTTTGGTGGCTTTTTGTGGCTTTTCAGAGGTTTAGTGGAAAGCAAACTGCACCCAGACCTCTGTCTCAGGGAGAAGCCTCAGTCTACTCCCCTCTGGTCATCCAAAACTCATAGACTCCCCCTCTGCAAACTCAGCTGGGCCATGTAACCTCGCACAGGCAGTGCACATCCCTGTCAGTGCGCGACCCAGACAGACAGCAACTGTCTCAGGGGTCACCTGAAGTGCCTACTTGTCTCTGCACCCCTGTTCTACTAAAACCACCAGTGATATTCGTTCAGGGAGCCCGCTTCTAGTGGCTTGCCTTTCGTGGGACTGCTGTCTGGGGTCCAGATGTCAGTGTTTCACACATCGCTGCCTGACTGAGAGATCCCAACCAGAGATATTGCACTGAGTTTTCTAAGCCCCAGCTGGGAGTGTTCAACCACTTTTGGCTGGTCCTAGAAATCACTGGCTATTACCTGCATGGAGCTTTCTCAGGTGCCAGTGGGGAATGCAGTTCAGACTGCAGTTGCGCAGTAAGTGCAGAGTGCAAAAAGCTATAGTTCTAGAGAGTGCTGGCTGGCATCCTCACCAGACTTCCTCATATGTGCCAGCGGGAGTGTGGGAGTGTGCCTAGCTGAGTGGTGGTGCAAGCAGCAGAAACTGGGGGCTCAGGGACCACAGCCTGGAGGCTTCACAGCACTGTCTCTGGCATGGGTGGTCACCAGCGGTGGTCCTGGGTCTGTGGGCTTAGGCCCATGCCTGTGACCACCCAGTTCCACCAGTTGTCCCTTAAGATCTTTTGCTCTTTTTGAATGCTTTCAACCAGACTCCAAGTTAATGAGGGTCCCCAATCACAGGGCACTTTCGTATTGGGGTAGTACTTTCCAATGGGTCACTTGTAGTGGCTCCCTCTCCTTTCTTCTTATTCTCCAATATCAGTCTGATCATTTACCACTTTACCTCCACTTTACCTCTCCACTGGTGTCTTCTGCCCCCACAGAGGTCCCGAAGTGTATAATCTTACATATCAAACTGATTTCATAGGCGTTCAGAGTGTCCTGGTAGATTTTTAGCTCACTTTAGGGGACCAATTGAAACAGGGACTTCTATATCTCTGCCATCTTGCCCCTTCTACTGCTGTCTTTATTTCTGAGACAATGTTAGATACTACGCCAAATCTTTCAGACCAAGTGATACTATATAGGTATTTGGAAATGAATATTGACTCTGGTTGAAATAGAAAATGTATTTTCTGAATATTATATTATCTTGAATAAGAGAGACAATGTATTGCACCAACTAAAATACAAATATCATTACCAATAAACTTTATGATGAAGCTAAACTACATAAAGGAAAGTGAAATATATAGTTTCACACATTTTATGTTTTTTAGTGATTCTAAATAGAAAATAGAGATAAAAAGTAAATATCTCACTGGAAATTTTCATTTAGCAAGAATCACACCTTAGTTAAAGCTCATTGGCTATATAACTCTCACTGTGCAAAGTTTGAAATTTTCTTTGATTTCCCTTCATTTAATTTTTT
>PISX010013226.1:0-57598 GCA_004024625.1 Mellivora capensis | reverse complement strand
GATGTGGTATATATACATGACGGAATACTATGCAGCCATCAAAAGAAATGAAATCTTGCCATTCGCAACGACGTGGATGGAACTAGAGGGTATCATGCTTAGTGAAATAAGTCAATCAGAGAAAGACAACTATCATATGATATCCCTGATATGAGGAAGTGGAGATGCAACATGGGGGACTAGGGGGGCAGAAAAAGAAAAAAAGAAACAAGATGGGATTGGGAGGGAGACAAACCATAAGTGACTCTTAATCTCCCAAAACAAACTGAGGGTTGCTGGGGGGAGGGGGTCGGGAAAGGTGGGTGGGGTAATGGACATTGGGGAGGGTATGTGCTATGGTTAGTGCTGTGAAGTGTGTAAACCTGGCGATTCACAGACATGTACCCCTGTACCCCTGGGGATAAAAATTTGTTTATAAAAATAAAAATTAAAAAAAAAAAAAAGAATCTGCTTGATCTACCTTCAGAGAACCTCTGGAACATTCAGGGTAGAATGTTTTTGACCATATCCTTCCTTTTCTAAGATTATTATCTTTGTAAAAAGAAAAAAAAAGTGTTTAAGTGGACACCTTCAAGAAAACAAAACTGGGTCTTAATCCTACTCCTTGCTCAGATCAGCTCTTGACATTTTCCAATACTAAGTCAAATGTTATCCATATTTAGGTGCTTTAAAAAGAGTTACAATGATAGTATACATACTCTTTTTTTTTTTCCTCACTGAGTATAATTTAAAATGAGCTTTGGAAAAAAAAATAAAACGAGATTTGGTATATTTCAACATGGTTTTTTTTTTTTTTTTCAGTTGGACTATTTATTGGAAATAGTGTGGTGGGACCACCACCTCTGTTCCTCCTCCAGGTGGGAGGTGCAGAGATGGCTCCACGGGTCAGCCGAAGAGTTGGTGGCTTATCTGATATGAAATGAGACCTGTCCCCAACATGTCTCCCAAAACTTCTCTACTCGCCTGCTGTATTGCCTAAAATCCCCATCATTAGCAAAAGTCAGGTTAAGGCCTAAAGTTCAGGTAAATGCATGTTATTGTATTTGGGGGGACAACACCTGCCTTGGCACCCATCACTTCCTGGATGCCAGGAATATCGGGGGGGTGAAGAACCACCATTCACCAGCCAGATGTGAGAGCTGTGGGACTGGGGACAGCCGGGTGTTGTCATGGGGCCATGGACTGTGTCTCTGCACTGGTAAAGAGGTCTCAGGCTTGGGAGCCTGTGTCCGGCAGGGAGGCTCCAAAGGAAGAAGAGGACACTTGACCTGGGGTTCGGCTCTTGATAAACAGCTTCCTCTCGTTCTGGCTCTTCCTTATTGTCTTTTTCCGAAGTGATCACATGTGCTTTCAGTCACCCAAAGTGACCTCCGAAGCAGCAGAAAATCTCCGGTCTTGGGCATTTTCATTTTCACATCCATTTGCCACACCCTGGTCCTGGGGGGTGAAGGGGGAGGGTTGATGATGGGGGGGCAGAGTGGACTTGAAGGAGCAGGAGCAGCAGGCAATGGTCTCAGCCCGCTGCTTCCTCTTCAAAAATAGCATCCTTGGTCTCCGGAATGCTTCAGCAGAATAATGGAGTAAGGAAGGCAACTGGAACAATTGTGTGCCTGATCAAATCTTATTATTAGTATTATTCCCGGGAAATGGGCTCTCTGGATTAGTGAGTTCACACAGTGTTTACATGGGGAAAATGAAGTTAAATGTGCTTAGGGTGCATGACCTGAGAAGCAGCCAGTGCCTCCCGGGGCAGCCACAGAGCCTTAAAGAGAACAGATTTCCAACATCTGCTGCCTCTGCCTTTTGAGGCCTTCAACTCTGGCCTGCTCTGTGCCCCCACGTTGGCCAGCCTGCTCCACTGTCTGGCCACTTGGTGTTAAAAAGCAAATCGTCCCACTCTGCCCGGTTCCTGGGCTGCACCTCTTTCAGTCTCCCCAACTCCCCCTTTGGTAAGCTAAGCAGAAGTTTTTAAGGAAATCTGTGTATTTTGTGCCAGCAGACAGAACTCTCTGGTGCCTGAAGTGCTAGCTCTTGAGCACAGAAAGGGGGTGTGTTTCTCTCTTTTAGAAATGGTCCGACATTGGCCCATTGTGCATAGACCAGGTCACAGGAATATTTGAACAACTGAGGCAGACGAATGATGTGTTTTCCTGAAACGCAGAGGGTAAAGGGCCAAGTTTCCCGGTGTTAGGAAAACCAGCCCTCTATTCACATACCGCTCTCCGTTGGGCTTTATTAAGTTGTCAAGTTTTAGACAGTCTGGTTGTAAGAGACTTCGTCATCTTGCAAATGTGCAAACATAAGGAGAGACAGACTGCTGGGCTGCCCCTGCTGTCTTTCCTGGGACCATTTGGAGTTTGGCATTTACTAGGGATTTAGAAATCCTTCCCTCTTACCCTTTCCTTATACTAATGTGGAGTGAAATTGGAGAGGAATATTTAGGCAGTAAGTAAAGAAAGTTAGAGGTCTGTACAGCATTGGCAATTTTTTCTTTACAAAATTGGATGAATTGCAATGTCCTCAGTAAGTCCATTAACAAACCTTGTGGTCTCCACTTTAGATGTGGCTGCTGTACTTCCAGATGCCTGCGGACTGACTCAGACAGAGACGCAGCCTTGAGACTCCTGGCAAGAGCCTTTCAATATCATGACCATGAGTTTACACCGATAAAGACTAAGGAAGGGCCCGTGGTGAGGAAGTTCTGTCTGAGGTAGGCACACTGAGTTGGCAGTGCTAGGTAGGAATATTGTCAGGAGACCAATTTTTAAAAAAAGGTTTTAAAAAAAAAAGACGAAATCACAGAGAGGGACAAACTATAAGAGACTCTTAACTCTAGGAAACAAAGAAGGTTGCTGAAGGTGGGTGGGGGGATGGGTGACTGGGCATCAAGCTGGGGATGTGATGTAATGAGTCCTGGGTGTCATACACATGGATGAATCACTGAACTTTACCTCTGAAACTAATAATACACTATGTTACTTAGTTGAATTTAAATAGAAATCCTAAAAAACTTTTATTTATTTGAGAGAGCGAGCACGAGCATGGAGCGGGGCAAGAGGGAAGGGAAGAAGCTGACTGCTGGCTGAGCAGGGAGTCCAATGTGGGACTTGATCCTAGAACCCTGGGATCATGACCTGAGCCAAAGGTAGACGCTTAACCTACTGAGCCATCCAGGCACCCCAGGAGACCAATTTTAAATAAACCTGTCAGAATGTATACAAGGAAACACGTTGCTGTTTCGAATAGTGCCCTTCTGAAGACATGTTTTTATTCTGATAAAATAACGCCAGTGAAAGTTCTCTGAAGACTCTCAAGTGCTTTGTGCAGCGTCATGTTTGAGATGTTGGCCTGTTCCCAGTGTCATTCCTCATTGCTTGTTCTTTTTTCCCTCTTTAGCGGAGAGCAGAGAAAAGCAGGCTTCCTCCTGGCTTTGCACTTCAAAAGCCCATGCCCTCTCCGGCTGGAGGGGTCTGGGGCATGGCTGCTATGTTGGGAAGCCCAGGAGAGCTTCCCGCTGGGACCTGGCCAGGGTCGGGTCAGGGTGCCAAGAGAACACAGGGGCAGTGGAACTGGAGGGAGGCTTCCCTCTCTGAGGTCCAGGAGGGGCAAGGTGGGCTTGGTTTGAGCACCTGGGAGCCACCTGGGAACCCAGTGAGTGCATACCTGTGGGAGCATGTTCTCTGTATGAGCTGGGGTCTAGGCTAACCCAGCTTCTTGTGGGGGTTCTATAAAGCCTTTAATTCCACAGCCACCAGCATCTTAATTAGAGGCTGCACAGCAGGATTGTTACATCGTGAGGACAGGTCCCTTCATCCTGCTCTTGCTCCAGACACCAACGGAAGTGGTGGTAGGGCTGTAGGCACCCAGGGGGTGAAGGGAAAGTCCCCAAACCTATGCCGGGAAGTGTAGGGAGCTGGGGGGACAATATATAGACTATAGTCCGGTGAGGTAGCTATGTGTCCAAGCAGTAGTACTGTTAGTATGTGTGTTAGTCAGCTATCCTGGCAGACTCTTCTCAGAAGTGCTACATTCACTGGTCAGATTTCTCCCACATTTCATTGGTCAAAGCAAGTCATAGGAACAAGCCCAACATCGACAGGACGGGAAAAATACTGTCTACTCTATGAGACATCCTGCGAACTCCTATAGCAAAGGTGTGGGTGTGTAATTCTGATACACGGGGACATGGAGAGCCGAGAACAGTACTTCAGCCTATACCCTGTGAATTAAGGGAAGAATGTATTTTGATGCATAGATAGAAATCTGTGCCAAATCTAACTTTTTCATATTTTGGCATTCATAGTATTTGTATAGCATACTGAAATGAATTGGAAGGAATTTGGGGCCATTTACTGGGGACTTGGTGAAAAAATTCAGTATAAACTTATGGTAAGATGAAATACAAAATATCAGGGAAGATAAAATATACTGAATAACTATAAAGTGTCTAAATAAAATATTTTTAATTTTATGTCAGAAACTTGAGTTTGCTTCTGTGAACCTAATTATTTTATTGAGGTATAATTTATGTATGAAACTATACCCATTTAAAGTGTACAATTTGATGACTTTAGACAATGTGATACGTGACTTTTAGGTATCAAATTTTATGCCTGAAAAAAACTCCTTTCAAGTTCTGTGGAGATTTTTTTTTATAACAATAATGATAGATCTCAAGTAATAGATTGACCTCATACTGACAATGTCATATAGTTCATTCTGGACCTGCAAAAATGGCAGTTTCATGTGGTTCAAGCTAATACTTTATTAGACAAAGTTTGATAGTATTTCAGATAGTTTTTCTTTCAGCACATATTGATGTCAATATTGTAATCTTAGCAATTCACTAAGAACATTGGCTAAGTACCACATGTGACCCATTTTAACTTACATTGCACCAAAGCGGGCAATTTGTTTTGAATCCGTAATACTTTACACACACCTCTACATTTTACACATTTTTAAATTTTTAAAAACTTGCAGATTTCAATTTAACCAGATAAATGGAAATATTAGTAAGTAAGCTATTTTATTTAAGCTATGAATATTCTCAACAAGTCTGCAAAGTGAGATTCATTTGTAAAAAATTATGATTTCAACTCAGTTTTTTAAAAAAAGTATAGTTGATATACCATGTTATATTAGTTTCAGGTGTCCAACAGTGACCCAACAATTCTACACATTATGCTGTGCTCACCATGATAAATGCAGTTACTATTTGTTACCATAAAATGTTATTATAATATTACAACTATATTCACTATATTCCCCATGCTATACTTTTATCCCTGTGACTTTGTAACTGGAAACTTGTATCTCTTCCCCTTCTCTTAATTCACCTCCCCTCCCAGCAATCAATAGTCGTTTCTTTGTATTTATGAGTCTGCTTCTTTTGTTGCTTGTTCGTTTGTTTTTAATATTCCACATATAAGTAAAACTGTATAGTATTTGTCTTTCTGTCAGACTTATTTCACTTAGTGTGATACCCTTCAGGCCCATTTATGTTGCCAAGAATGGGAAGATTTCTTTTTTATGGCTGAGAAATATTCCATTGTACGTGTATACCGCATCATCTTTGTCCAGTCATCGACTGATGGACACTTGGGTTGCTTCCCTATCTTGGCTATTATAAATAATACTGCAACAAACGGTGTTGGGAAAACTGGACCACTCTCTTACCATACACAAAAACAAGCTCAAAGTGGATTAAAGACCTCTAAATCCTAAGAGAAAACATAGGCAGCAATCTGTTGGACATTAGCCTTAGGAACATTTTTCTGGATACGTTCTTCAGGCAAGGAAAACAAAGCAAAAATAAACTATTGGGGGGGCGCCTTGGTGGCTCAGTGGGTTAAAGCCTCTGCTTTCGGCTCAGGTCATGATCCCAGGGTCCTGGGATCGAGCCCCACATCGGGCTCTCTGTTCCGCGGAGAGCCTGCTTCCTCCTCTCTCTCCCTGCCTGTCTCTCTTGCCTACTTGTAATCTGTCTGTCAAATAAATAAATAAAATCTTTAAAAAACCCCACTATTGGAACTATGTCAAACCAAAAAGCTTTTGCATAGTGAAGGAAACCAACAAAATAAAAAGGCAACCTACTTAAAGGGAGAAAATATTTATAAATGGTATACTCGATAAGGGGTTAATATTAAAAAAATATGAAGAACTCCTAAATCTTAGCATCAAAACAAATAATCCAATTAAAAAGGGCAGAAGACTGACTTCACTTAGTATAATACCTTCTAGTTCCATCCATGTCATTAAAAATGGCAAGATTTCACTTTTTGATGGCTACATAATATTTCATTGTGTGTGTGTGTATGTATGTGTGTGTATCACATCTTCTTTATCCATTCATCCCTTGATGGACGTCTAGGCTCTTTCCATAGTTTGGCTATTTTGGACATTGCTGCTTTAAACATTGGGGTGCACGTGCCCTTTCAGATCACTATACTACACTATGTATCTCTGGAGTAAATACCCAGTAATGCAATTGCTAGGTTGTAGGGTAGCTCTATTTTCAACTTTTTGAGGAACCTCAATACTGTTTTCCAGGGTAGCTGCACCAGGTAGCTTTCATTCCCACCAACAGTGTAGGAGGGTTCCCCTTTCTCCGCATCCTTGCCAACATATGTCATTTCCTGACTTGTTAGTATTAGCCATTCTGACTGGTGTGAGATGGTATCAATTATCATATGATCTCACTGATAGGTGGAATTTGAGAAACAAGGCAGAGGATCATAGGGGAAGAGAGGAACAAATAAAACAAGATGAAACCAGAGAGGGAGACAAACCATAAAAGACTCCTGATCTCAGGAAACAAACTGAGGGTTGCTGGAGGGGAGGGAGGTAGGAGGGATGAGGCGGCTGGGTGATAAACATTGGTGAGGGTATGTGCTATGGTGAGTGCTGGGAATTGTGTAAGACTGATGATTCACAGACATGTACCCCTGAAACAAGTAATACATTATATGTTAATAAAAATATAAAAAATTAAAAGAATAAAGGAAAAAAAAGGGCAGAGGACTTAATAGACATTTTCCCAAAGAAGACCTACAGATGGACAAAAGGTGCATGAAAAGATGCTCAACATCACTGACCATCAGGGAAATGCAAATCAAAACCACAACTAGCTATCCCTCATACCAGTCAGAATGGCTAGTGTCACAGACTACTTAAGTGTTGGCAAGGATGTGGAGAAAAGGGAACCCTCATGTTTCCACTGTGGAAACAGTATGGAGGGTCCTCAAAAAAGGGCCTCTCCATCTTCCTGACATTGCAGCAAAATCGTGAGCGCACAGACACGTGCAGTGCTTCCACCACACATTATTAAACACATACTTATTACCTCAATTGTTTCATCTGTAGTAGTTCCATTTGGCACTTTGCTTGTGGAACACATACTGTTCCTCCAAGCATTTCGCTTTAGGCCTTCTAATTAGTGCTCCTAACAAGCACACTTACTCACACCTGTAGTTATAATCAACTGATAAATTTCTGCATTTGTGTGGTTTCTCCATTATATATAATGTCATCTATTTGTTTGCTGAGAGTACCATCTGATGGGGGGCACTTTTCTGTTTCTTTGATTTTTGGCAGACCCAGTTTATCTGTGGGCAATTCCCATGCAGGCAGATGAAAAGAGGAAGTCTGCATTCGTGTGAGGCATTTTAGCTTTAGGTATTAATTTTATGACCAGTGTTCTGCTACTGTCACCAATATCCTAAAAGAACTTTGTTTTTATTTTGTATACTTGATGCTTGGAAATGATGGTATCTTTTTCTGTTTAGTATAGGAAAGGGGCTGAAGTGATGCTGTAGTTTGCTCTATTTTTTAACTTTTGCTCAATTTGTTAACTGCAAGTATGACCTCTAAGCTGAGGGTAAGAAGATTGATTGGGCAAATCCAAATTTGAGCTATTCCTTGGACGTTGCTAATTAGTGGCTTAAACCCTTTTCCCCTCCTCACTGCTATGTCTTTCTTATATATCTTATATATCTATATATATCTATATATATATATCTTATATATCTAATAGCTTCAAATTTAATTTAAAAATTTCCATAAATGTATAAAAAATAAATATTTAAATATAAAACACTCAGTGGAACGAGGAGACTTTATGGCTTCAGAAAATCTTTTGGTCAATATACTTCTAGGTCGTCATTTTTAGAATGTTTTAAGACAAATTATGGGGGAAGAATCTGGGATGATGGTGGAATAGGAAGCACGTGTCTCCCACCTGGACAATAACTGCAGTGGCAGAATCTGTCTGATGTATCAAACTATTTTTTTATTTTTAATTTATTTTTAATTTTTAAATTTTTTTATCAACATATAATGTATTTTTATCCCCAGAGGTACATGTCTGTGAATCGCCAGGTTTACACACTTCACAGCACTCACCATAGCACATACCCTCTCCAATGTCCATTACCCCACCCCCCTCTCCTGATCCCCCTCCCCTCAGCAACCCTCAGTTTGTTTTGTGAGATTAAGAGTCACTTAAGGTTTGTCTCCCTCCTGATCCCATCTTGTTTCTTTTCTTCTCTTCCTACCCCCTCAACCCCCCACTTCCATCTCCACTTCCTCATATCCAGGAGATTCATTTTTAATTTTTTATTAAAGATTTTATTTGTTTATTTGAGAGAGGGAGAGAGAAAAAGCACAAACGGGGGGTTAGGGATGGGTGGGCAGAAGGACAAGCAGACTCCCCACTGAGCAGGGAGCCTGACACGGGGCTCGATTCCAGGACCCTGAGATCATGACTGAGCTGCCCAGGTGCCCTATGATGTGACTATTTTAGAATTCAGAAGTCTATTGAAGGCTTGCCTTTCAAGGGACCCTTGGACAGTAAATTGTAGATTGTGGTTAATTTTGATCAATTTCAGCTCTTAGCATAGTAACAGTTACCATCCACATCCCCAGCCTCATGGCAGAAGCTCTATAGCTGTGGCTGAAGCTGCCCACACACACAGCTTTTAGGAGCTAGGATAGTGGTAAGGACCCCATCTTCCAAATGTCAGGAATCTGTGCTCTAATTGTTAATAGATGCTTCTGATGACAGAAGTAGAGAAAAAGAGGGTGATCATGGTTGTACCTCCTTTCATTCTTGCAGTCTCCTCTCCCTCAGGCTGAAGTGACTTCCAGGAAACTTAAGGGACTAGTGCCCTTTCCCCACTCTCCTCATTAAAGACCAGGACATTAAAAAACAATTGCCCATATAGGGAAAATCAGAAAGTGACCATGCCTGCCCAGGGAAAGGCACAAGCTCAGAGAAGTCCTGAGAAGACCTTAAATTTATACCTCTTTTATTTTTTTTGCCCTATAGAGATAGCCTAAAATTATCAAAAGCAAAAAGCAAAAATCCAAACAGAAACAATAAACAAAACCTAACAAAAATAGCATTCCTGGGAAAGGGACAGAATCTATTTCTAGAGTTACCACATTATTAGATTCAAATTTCAGTGTTCAACAACAACAACAACAACAACAACCACCCACAAGGCATAAAAGAAACTGGAAAGTATGGTCCATTAAAAGGAAGAAATCCACAGAAACTGTCCCTGAAAAAGACCTGATGGCAGATCTATGAGGCAAGGACTTTACTAACACAGTGGTCTTAAGTGTACTCAAAGAACGAAAGGCACATGTGGAAAAAGTCAAGAAAACCATACATGAACAAAACAGAAATACCAATAAAGGGATAGGAAACCTAGGGGAGGAAAAAAAGGAATCCTGGAGGCAAAAAGTACACAACTAAAAAAAAAAAATCCACTAGAGAGATTCAAAGGCAGATTTGAGCAGGGAGAAGACAGAATCAGTGAATTTGAAGATAGCACAATGGAAGTTATTGAATCTGATTGAAGAAAAGGAAACAAAGCCTATGAGACCTGAGACTGTCAAATGGATCAACACATGCATTGTGGGAATCCTAGGAGAAGAGAGAGAAAGGGGAAAAGAGAATATTTGAAGAAACAATGGCTAAAAAAACCCACCAAATTTGACAAAAGACATGAATATAAACATCCTAGAAGCTCAAGTAAGAAGAACTCAAAGAGGGGTACCTGGGTGGCTCCGTTGGTTAAGTGCCCGACCCTTGATTTTTGGCTCAGGTCAGGCTTGTGGGATTGAGCCCTACATTGGGCTTTGTAGTCCATGAGGTGATCCTGTGGTGTTTTTTTCCCTTTCATTATGTTAATGTGGGATATTACATTGGTCAGTTTTCATATGTTGAACCATCCTTGCGTTCCAGGAATAAATTCCACTTGATCATGGTGCACAATACTTTTAACATGTCGCGAATTCAGTTTCCTAATAGTTTGTTGAGGATTTTTGCATCCATGTTTGTAAGGGATATTGGTTTGTAGTTTTATTGTCCTGTAGTGTGTTTATCTGCTTTTAGTAGCAGGGTAGTGTTGGCTCCATAGAAGGATGCGTTCCCTCCGCTCCAATTTTTTGGAAGTGTTTGAGAAGGATCAGTATTATTCTTCTTTAAGTGTTTGGTAGAATTCACCAAGGAAGCCATCAAACCCAAAATTCTTAGTCAAAAGATTTTGGATAACTGTTCCATCTCCTTACCAAGTAAAGGTCTACTCAGATTTTCTATTTCTTTGTGGTTTAGCCTTGGTAGGTTTTGTTTCTGGGAATTTGTCCTTTCATCTAGGCTATCCAGTTTTTTGGCATATAATTGTTCACAGTACTCTCTTATAATCCTTCTTACTGTGGAATGGGTAGTAATGTCCTCATTTTTGCTTCTGAGTTTAGTAATTTGAATCTCCTTTTTTTCCTTAGTCTATCTAGCTAAAGGTTCAACAATTTTGTTGATCTTTGCAAAGAATCAACTTTGTTTCACTGATTTTCTCGTGTTTTTCTATTTTCTATTTCATTTCACTCTCCTTTAATCTTTATTATTTTATTTTACTTTTGTGTTTAGCTTTTTTTTCCAGTTCTGTAATCTGCAAAATTAGTTTGTTCATTTGAGATCTTTCTCACTTTCTTTTTTTTTTTAAGATTTTATTTATTTATTCGACAGACAAAGATCACAAGTAGGCAGAGAGGCAGGCAGAGAGAGGAGGAAGCAGGCTCCCTGCGGAGCAGAGAGCCCGATGCGGGGCTCAATCCCAGGACTCCCCAATGCGGGGCTCGATCCCAGGACTCCGGGATCATAACCAGAGCCGAAAGCAGAGGCTTTAATCCACTGAGCTACCCAGGCTCCCCTCTTTCTCATTTTCTAATGTAAGCATTTATAGCTGCAAGTTTCTCCCTTAACACTGCTTTCACTGTGCCCCATAAGTATTGGTATGTTTTCATTTTCGTTCATCTCTAAGTATTTTCTAGTTTTCCTAGTAATTTCTTATTTGATCCACTAGTTGTTATATGTAAAAACCTTAAAGATTCCATATACACAAAAATAAATCCATTCAGCAAAGTGGCAGGTACAAAGTCAACATGCCAAAATTAGTTGCATCTCTATACACAAACAATGAACAATCTGCAATGGAAATTACAAGAACAATTCCACTTACAAAAGCATCAAAAAGTATAATATAGTTAAAAATTAACTTATGCAGAGGGGCAAAAGACTTGTGCTGAAAACTACAATTCATGCTGGAATAGCAAAGATATAAATCAATGAAAACACATCCCAAGTTCATGGATTGGAAGATTTAATATTGTTAAGATGTCAATGCTGCTCAAGGCAATATACAGATCAATTTAATTGCTATCAGAATCCCAATGATGGATTTTGCAGAAATAGAAGAATCCATTCTAAAAATCAAATAGAATCTCAAGGGACCCTGAATAGCCAAAGCACTTTTAAAGAGCAATACTAGAGGACTCACTCTTCCTGATTTCAAAACTTGCTACAAAGCTACAATAATCAAAACAGTGTGGTACTGGCATAAAGACAGATGTAAAGACTAATAGAAGAGAGAGCCCAGAAATAAACTTACATGTGTGGTCAAGTGATTTTTTTTTTTTAAAAGATTTGTTATTTATTTATTTTGACATAGAGAGATCATAAGTAGGCAGAGAGGCAGGCGGGGTGGGAGGAAATCAGGCTCCCTGCTGAGCAGAGAGCCTGATGCGGGGCTCGATCCCAGGACCCTGAGATCATGACCCGAGCCGAAGGCAGAGGCCCAACCCACTGAGCCACCCAGGTGCCCCGGTTTTGTTTTTGTTTTTTTTTTTTTTACTTTATTTATTTCTTTGACAGAGAGAGAGATCACAAGTAGGCAGAGAGGCAGGCAGAGAGAATCCGTATTTTTGTATCCTCCAAAAGGAGGGGAAGCAGGACCCTGAGATCATGACCTGAGCCGAAGGCAGAGGCTTAACCCATTGAGCCACCCAGGCGCCCCTCAAATGATTTTTGACAAAGATGCCAAGACCATTCAATGGACAACCCAGAAATGGGCCCACAACTTTATGGTCAATTAATCTTTTTTTTTTAAAGATTCTATTTATATATTTGGCAGAGAGAGAAAGACAGTGAGAAAGGAAAATAGGCAGGGGAAGCAGGAGAGGGAGAAGCAGGCTCCCTGCTGAGCAGGGAGCTTGATGCAGGACTTGATCCCAGGACCCTGGGATCACGACTTGAGTTGAAGGCAGAGGCTTGACAACTGAGACACCCAGGTGGCCCTATGGTCAATTAATCTTTGACAAAGGCAGAAAAGAATATCGAATTGGAAAAAGACAGTCTCTTCAACAAATGGTATTGGGGAAACTGGACAGCAACATATGGAAGAATGAAACTGGACCACTTTCTTCTACCACACACAAAAATAAATTCAAAATGAGTTAAAGATCTAAATGTGAGACAGAAAACCATTATAATCCTAGAAGACAACACAGGCAGCAACCTCTTTGACTTCAGCTGGAACAACTTCTTACTACACGTATCTGGAGACAAGGGAAACAAAAGCAAAAATGAGATATTGGGACTTCATCAAGATAAAAAACTTCTGCACAACGAAGGAAACAATCAGTAAGACTAAAAGACAGCCTATAGAATAGTTCAAAAATCTGTAAAGAACTTAACAAAATCAGCACTCAAAAAAAACCAAAAACAAATAATGGGTAGAAGACATGAATAGACATTTTCTCAAAGAAGACCTCCAGATGGCTAACAGACACATGAAAAGATGCTCAACATCACTCATCATCACAGAAATACAAATCAAAACCACATTGAGATACCACCTCACACTATTTAGAATGGCCAAAATTAGCAAGACAGGAAACAACGTGTGTTGGAGAGGATGCGGAGAAAGGGGAACCCTCCTACACTGTTGGTGGGAATGCAAGCTGATGCAACCACTCTGGAAAACAGTATGGAGATTCCTCAAGAAGCTAAAAATAGAGCTACCCTACAACCCAGCAACTGTACTACTAGCTATTTCTCTGGAGGGTACAAAAATACGGATTCAAAGAGGTACATATATTCCAGTGTTTATAACAGCATTGTCAACAGTAGCCAAAATATGGAAAGAGCCCAAGTGCATATCAACTGGTAAGTGGGTAAAGAAGAGGTCACACACACACACACACACACACACACACAGGAATACTACTCAGCCATCAAAAGAATAAAATCTTGCCATTTGCAATGATGTGGATGGAGCTAGGGTGTATTATGCTAAGCAAAATAAATCAGTCAGAAAAAGACAAATACCATATGGTTTCACTCCTATGTAGAATTTAAGAAACAAAACAGATGAACATAGGGAAGGGAAGTAAAAACAATATGAAAATAGATAGGGAGGCAAACCATAAGAGATGCTGAACTCTAAGAAACAAACTGAGGGTTGCTATAGGGGAGGGCGTCAAGGGAAGGGTTAGTTGGGTTATGGGCATTAAGGAGGGCACTTGATGTAATGAGCACTGGGTGTTAGATGCAACTGATGAATCACTAAATTCTACCTCTGAAACTACATAAATAAAAACAACAACAAAATGCAAAACAAACAAACCCTACCCAATTGTCCTCCAAAGTGGCTGTACCATTTTACATTCCTATCAGTGATGATTGAGACCTTCTATTACTATATATCCTTGCCAGCATTTGGTATTATTAGTGTTTTGAATTTTAACTATTTTTTTAAATGAGAGACAGTGTCCTTTATTTTTATTGATTAAAACAAACTGTGAGTATTTTTATTAATATAGAAATAGCCCAACAACTTGCCATCTGGCATATCTTAAGTATTATTATGCAGGTTTTCCTAGGAACTGTCACAAAATGTATGATTCCTTGATATCCTCCAGTTTTTTATCTTGATTACTCTGCCGTAAATTGGTTTCCCAAATGCTGTATGTCTGGTATAATTTCAGCATTCACATGCAGGGAGACAGTAAACAGCTTAGCTTTTCTAAAATTCTTCTGAATTTGAGCTATCTAGTAAGTGTGTAGTAGTGTCTCAATACTGTTAATTTTGCAATCCCCTAATGACGTAATGGTGAGAATCTTTTCATATGCTAATTTGCCACCGTATATCTTTGGTAAAGTATCTGTTTAGATCTTTGCCTATTTTAAAACTGGATTATTTGTTTTTGTTATTTTGAGTTTTAAGAGTTGTATGTGTATTTTGGGTACAAGTCCTTTGTCTACTATGTGTTTTGCAAATATTTTCTTCTAGTCTGTGGCTTATCTTCTCATTCTTTAAATAGTGTCATTTGCAGAGTTGAAGTTTTTAATTTTAATGTTGTCCAACTTCTTGTGCTTTTGCTGTTGTATCTAACAAGTCATCACCAAAAAATAAAATAAAATAAAATAAAATAAAAAGAAAAAGTCATCACCAAACTCAAGGTTACCTATATTTTTTCCTATGTTATCTTTGAGAAGTTCTTTTTTTTCTCCAAGTTTATAGGTTATTTTTTTTATTTAATTTCATTTTTTTCAGTGATTCAAAATTCATTGTTTATTGAGAAGTTTTATAGTTTTGCCTTTTACATTTAGGTCTGTGGCCCATTTTGAGTTAATTTTTATAAACAGCTTAAGGTCTGTGTTTATTTATTTATTTTTAAAGATCTTATTTATTTGAGAGAGAGAGAGAGCACAAGCAGGATGAGAGGCAGAGGGAGAAGCAGACTCCCCACTGAACAGGGAGTCTGACATTGGGCTCAATCCTGGGACTCTGGGATTAAGACCTGAATCAAAGGTAGACGTTTAACCAACTGAGCCACCCAGGTGCCCCAAGGGCTGTGTTTAGATTAAATTTTTTTTTGCATGTGGATGCCCACGGTTCCAGCACATAAAAAGGTAATAATAGTAAAAACCCTAACCTTTCTATGTTGGGTTGATTTTGTTTCTTAAGGATCAGTTTACTGTATTGTGTATGTGTCTATTTCTGGGCTTTCTATTCTGTTCCATTGATTTATTTGTCTTTTTAATTTTTTCCCGCAATACCACACTGTCTTGATCACTGTAGCTTTATGTTATAGTCAGGTAGCAGCAGTCCTCCGACTTTGTTTATCTTCACTATTGTGTTGGCTATTTTGGGTCTTTTGCCTTGCCATATAAACTTTAGAAAAAGTTTGTCAATATCCACAAAATGACTTGCCAGGATTTTGATTTGAATTGTACTGAGTCCATAGATCAAGTTGGGAAGAATTGACATCTTAAAAATATCTCGCCATTTATGTAGTTCTTGGATGTTTATCTTCAGTTTTAGTTTTCCCAGATAAACCTCGTACATATTTTGTTAGAGTTATACCTAGGTCTTTCTTTTTTCGATTACCAGTTTTTGATGGCTGTGAAAATGCTTAAAAATGTTTTTTCTATCAATGCACAATATTTACAACCATGGATCTCTTGTGGCAGACCACCTGTTTTCTGTTTGTGGCTCACCAAAGAGCTGTGACCCATGGGTTGTGAAGGACAAGGAGTGGCATAAGATACTATATGAGCATAAGACACACTGAGCATGAGATACCACAGTCTCTCCCACTGACATGTCTTTATTAAGAACGAGACCTTGCCAGTTCTTCACTGCTATGACCAATGTTCTTATTCTTCAGGTAGACCCACCTGTCTTTACTCAAGTGTTTCTGGTTGTTTGTGAGACCAGACTCAGACTGAGGACTTTTCTGTGTGTGTGTGTTGGGGGGGTAGTCAGACTTTTGTTCACTAGACCTAGACACTTTGTCTGTCTTACAGACCAGACAGGATCTTAGTAGGATGCCCAGCTATTAGCAAATCCCTTGGGTCCTATCATCTGAAGTCTACTTGGGTCCAACTGCTCATGACTGTCCTCATGTCCTTGCACTGAAGGTTAAGTACAATTATTTGTTCTCTATATTCTAGACTCCCATCGTCCCCAATAAAATCAGGGAGCTCCTTTCAACTGCCATGTCTTTCACAGCCTCTGGTCACAGGGAATAGCTACTGTGGTATTTTTCAAAGATGGTGCTGCTTCCTTCACCAGTGATTCTTTGAGAGCCTTGGTGAAGGCTCCTTCTAGAGACAAGTTGACAAGAGAGGTAAGCTGGCCACATATGAAAATGCTCTTCAATATTTCCTTCTCCTTGATGCTTTGGATTCTTTTCTAAACAACAATCAGGATATTTCCTCCTCATTTTCATTTAGCTGGGTCCAAGTCAGTAATTAATTTAGATAGTACTCTGAAACCAGAGTCACTGGAAAGTACACTCACATTGACAAATTTAGGTTTAATCACACACAGCCTTTTCGATTTAAATTAGTAACACCTTGCAATTCTTTCTATTCCTGGGGGTGGCTTTGTAATTGGCTTCCTACGGTATGCCTGGATCTGACGCAAGTATTAACAGTGTGAGTATTCAGAGGTGGGGGGCCAGGGGTGGGGATGAGATGGCTTCCCTTTCCAAGGTATCTGCCTCAGGTGAGATCAGAACAGCGTCTTCAAACAGGGCAGGCACAGCCTCATTATATAAGGGGAGAAGCTTTGCTTCTGCTTCCAGTTGGGTTTTGGGAGTTTGAGTTACTAGGAATTATCCAGATCCACTTTCACGGTCCCATTTCTAGTCCCAGATTCCCACTCTTTTCTCAGTGATAATTACCTCTCACTCATGAAGTTGGGTGAGACGGATTAATTCAATTGACTTTGAGTTTGGTTTCCAATTGCAGCCCAATTAATGAAAAAACTCGTTTAGCTCTGCCGTAGAAAGAATATAGTCTCTAAAAGTCTTGAGCTGAGAGTTTAGGACTCTGAGTGTGCCATTGCTTTAAGTGGCCCAGGGTTCTTTGTTTTGTTTTGAGGTAATCGCTGCACCCAATCTGGGGCTGGAACTTACAACCGTCTCGTCTGGAGTTGCATCAAAAGCCAGTCTCATGCCCCTAAGGGTCCAGTTTTAAACTCCTCTCTTGAGCTCATTCTTTGAATTCCTCTCGCTCTTCACATTATTTTTTTGAACATGGCTGCTTGGTTTCCCAAAGCCTTGTCTTCAGTGAACACTTCAGTCCAAGTGAACATATGTGGTAACTTGCCTAGTTGTTTTCCACACCTGCTGAAGGCTTCCAGATACACTAGCCGCGCTCAGCCTATATCCCAAACCTGGTCAGATAACCAATCCCAGATTCTTCTCATTTTCTCAAAATGCTGTTGCTTGCAGACCCAGTTTGGGTGATCTTTCTTCTGTCCTCTTTCCTACTGCCCTTGCTGGTCTCATTCAGCTTTCTTGAAATTTGAGATAACAGTTCTGGGGTATTGAGCATGACTCTTTTGAAGCCAAAAGGTCATGATAATAAGGATGGACAAGAAGGTAGCCTCAAAAGAAAAGGTTGGACTGTGTTGGGCGATGACTTTTCTTTGATGTCTAGGCTATCTTAGATATGTTCTTTGGGTTAGGAGAAATGATTCAATCCTAGTAGCATTTGGGGCCCATCCCTGCCCCTTTATACATGCATATGGGGCTTCACAGACTATAACCTGCCCTCCACTAGCCTTGCCTCAGCCCAGTGTCTTAGCTACCTGTGAGACAGACAGATGTGCTCTTCTTTGAACTTCAGAAAAGGAAAAGACTTTCCCAAAGTCCCAGGGCTGGCCAGGAGCTGGATCAAGAATCATATCCTCATCTTCCCAGACCCTTCATGCTGCCCTCCCTGGTAGGCTCTGCCCTAATATTCACGAGCCCTGGGCAAAAGTACACATGGAGGGCCACACACTATCATCATTTTTAAAAGCAGCAATGAAGCTACTGACTGTTAAATAAAATCTTCTTATCTTGACACACTGTCGCAATTTGGCATTTCCAGAAGCAGATACAGAGGCTGAGTTCGGCCTTAGGGTATTTGTTAGTGATCAACATGAGAAGGAAGCAAGAGCAGGCAGAGGGAGAAGTCCAAGTCCAGTGCAGTTGCCACCAAACCACAGCCAACCCCAGGGGGTGTCCTAGAGGACCTCTAAACCAGTAGAGTGCCCCGAGGGGACAGGGGACCTTTGGACGAGGGGGACTTGTGCAGCTGCAGCGGGAGGTGACCCCTGGGCAATGTCCTTCCTCTAACAAATATTCCTTAATACTGCCTTGAACAAGCTGGACAGCTCAGAAAGGGCAGCAGGAGGAGAGACCTTTCTCCTCCTGTGCCTGGACATGCCTGCCCCGCCCCCCATCCAACCCCTGCACACCTGCCTCCACAGACCTCCCTCAGCTGCCTCTTGGGCCTATGGCTACACCACAAAGGGGTTTGATCCACCCTGGGTTAGACACAGGAGCAGCAGATCCCCTATCCCTACTACCCTGGTGGTGGCAGGGAATTCTAGGGTCCCCAGTACCCAGAGATTGGTCTAAAACAGGACAGGACACATCTCTATGCAGGGGAGGCAGCAGCAAGGTCCCTAAAGGGGGAGGTGCAGGCTAGGGACCCTCTTGCTGAGGTCTAAGGTACCACAAATCATACTGAGGTGTTGGGAGTTAGAAACGAGAAATTGCTTAAGAAAGGCTCTGATGTTAAATTTTTTTTTTTTTTTTTTTAAAGTACGCTCTACCCCCAAGGTGGGGCTCAAACTCACGACTCCGAGATCAAGAGCAATATGCTATACTGACTGAAGCAGGCAGGCACCCCTGATTTTTTTTTTTTAAAGGAGATGGACTCCCAGTTAATATTAAATAAAATAAAGGCTTTAAAAAATATCCATGAGTACTAGAGATTGTTACAATTAGCCATATTCCTGGGGTAGCCATACCAGACCCTCATGTCACTTTTGGGGGGAGGGGGTTTCGTCCTTGGTCCAAGAATCCTCTCCCGCGGTGGAATCCTCCCTGCGGGTGCAGGTCGGGCTCGCCCTCCATCCCCCACCCGCAGCCAGGTCCCTGGGGCCGAGCAGAGCAGGGCGCTGTCGGGCGCGTGGGGGAGCCGGGGCGATCGCGGCGGGAGAGGGAGGAGGCGGCCGGGCCCAGCCTGACGCAGCGGCGGCGACGGCGGCGAAGCAGGCCACTGCCAGGGCACCCCGGCCACCAGCGCCTGCCATCCCTCCGCCTCCTCCTCCCGCGGCTCCCCGCGCGTGGGAGTGAATGTGTCGCGCGCCCGCCCAGGGTCGCGGGCCCGGGGCACCCTCTGCACGCTAGCCCGGGCGGAGGGAGGCGCAGAAGCGCGCGCGACGGGCGGAGGCGGGGAAAGGAGCCGGAGAGGCGGAGGCTAGGGAGGGGAGCGAGGGAAGGGAGGGACCCGCCCGCCGCGCCCCGGCAGCCCGGCATGTGTGGCCGCAGGCGCCCGTCGCCGCCGTTGTCCCGGGGCTGAGCCGCACCCGGGTGTCCGGGACGGTGCGTGCGCGAGTGTGTCCGTCCGCGCAGGCGAGCGCCACGCCAGCCCCGAGCCTCCCGCTCGCTCCCCCGGGCCGCGCGGTGCATGTTCGCCTCTTGCCACTGTGTGCCGAGAGGCAGGAGGACCATGAAAATGATCCACTTTCGGAGCTCCAGCGTCAAATCGCTCAGCCAGGAGATGAAATGCACCATCCGGCTGCTGGACGACTCGGAGATCTCCTGCCACATCCAGGTGCGGGCTGCCCCGGGCGAGGGCGCGGGGGCCTCTGCGGGCGGGCGTGCGCGGGCAGGGGCGGGAGAACCCATGCGGGGGCCTGCTAGAAAGCCAGATTTCTCTTTCCCCGCCCTGTGAGGCTGGGATCCCTACCCAGGGATGGGGCGCGTTATCAGCGACGGGGTCCCTTTCCAGGCTTGCAAGGTACGCGCAAGTCTCGCTGCGCCTAGGCTGGGGGCACGGGGCAGCTTCCTCCTGGGAAAGGCTAACCCCTCGATCCCCTCCCCCGCCAGGAAATGGGAGCTCGGGGAGCCGAGAGGGACACCTGCATGTCGCCCATTCTTCCTTCCTCCACGTGGAGAAGGCATGCACCAGCTCGGGTTCACTCATTCCTCTCTTGGCGCCCGGGCTCCAAAGGGGCCCTCAGCCCCAGGGACCCGCTTTCCCTCCTTGCCGCCCTCCTACCGATGGTCTTTACTCCGCATGGGGCGGCGGGGAAGTTTCCTGGGATGAGAGAGATTGAGCAGACCTGGGCTCCAGGGTTGGGGCGCGCGCTGCGCGGAACTGGAGCTACCCCAAAAGGAATCATGAAGTCGTTGTGTTTCAGAGAAAGGAAAAGGGTTGTTGAACCAGCGGGGAGGGAGCCTTGCAAGACCTGGGTCCCGGGAAGAAGCGCCCCTTGGAATATTGGTGGAATATTGCTCAATTTGGAGAAAGCAAGAGTTCTTTGGGCGAAGGTAGCTTTCCTGGCGGCCTCATCCTTGGGTAGTAAGTGCTTTTGAGCTTGCAGGAGATGTAGCGTGAGCTGCAAGGGTGTGTGTGTTTGTGTGTGTGTGTGTGTGTGTGTGTGTGTCCCCGCGCACGCGCGCGCGCGCACGCGCACCTTTGGTGCGCGTATATGTAGGCAGATGTGTGCCCTCTCCTTTGACCCACCGGGCACGCACAATCTGGAAAGGTTGTGTCAGGGCTCAGCACGATTAGCTTCTGACTTTTAAATCTATCTGCTTATTTTTCTCTGGGATTTCCTCTTCTCGCCTTCCTGAGTCTTGAGGCTACAGGACTGAGCTGTTTTTTAAATAGAGAGCACACTATCTAGTTGCCTTGAGAGATGAATGGGGGCAGCATCTCTCAGCGGCAGGAATAGGTCTCTGGGCTGTGTTAACCCCACAATGAATGAATGAGTGAAAGGTCTTTCCCATTTGTTTATTTGTTTGCTGGTGGAAGTTTGTGACACAGAGACAGTGGCAACTAATTCATAAGCAGAGGGTTGGACAAGTTTCCAAGCAGGAACGTGGTGCCCCACCTGATCTCTCAGGAGAGTAGGCACCCAGTGAATTTTCTGGAGGATCTTGAATTTCATTCTTAGTGAATCGGTGCTGCTAAACTTAATAATAAAGGGATTAGCAGGTTAGGCAGTTTTCCCTCCTGCCACAGGGTTGCACAGAAACGTTTTGGCATGTACTGTCTTGTGATCCAGAGGTAATTGTTGGTGTACTTTGCCTTAGGTCCTGGAGTGGATATACAGATCCTTTAACCCGCATCGAATATGTAAATAACAGAGGGACCAGCAGCAGAGAGTTAGGGATGCTGAGTTCTCCTCTGCTTTCTCAGCCCTCTGTGTGCCCAGTCCTGTCCCACTTGGAGTTGACACCACTGGGTTTTATCCCTTTCCGTACTTAGTCTTCCTTAGAATAGATAAGTAGTCCCCAAAGGGCATTTATTTGTTGTGTGGTGTCCGGGAAACAATAAATTGTAGCCAGTCTAATAATAGTTTGGCAAGTTAGCGTTTTTGCGGCCCAACTGATGCCGAAGAGGTTAAAATGCTGTATTCAAAAATGTTGATTTTTTTGGGAATTGTTTCAAACTCACATGTTTCATTTTGTGGTCCATCTTTTTGGCTCCTTCTGTCCACAAATGGTGATGATTGTTTAACCAATAAGGGGGAATTAAAAGATCCTGTATTGATAATTTTGGACCTTACTTTCCTAGACTTTTCCAAACCCAGGAAGTGAAATTATATTTCTGGGTACAGGGTCACAAACAACCTTCCATATGTTTAACACTAGAACATAAATGGTATTTTGAAAAAAGGAACCTCTCGGAGGAACCCGTCCATACCCTGGGGGAGCTGCCTGTTCTTCCTTCCCTGCTTGCCTTTTCCCCTTCTATTCCACGGAATCACAAAGTTAAAGAAGTGTATGGACTGTCATCCAGTATCACACATCCTCACGCCATGCTCTGCACAGAATGTGACTTATGGAATTTCCCCTGCAAAACAACAGCTTTTAATTATTCTGTCTCAAGTTATATAATTGACAGAGAAAACTTACAAAGAAACAACCTAGTGGCCCAGTCTCAGCTGCCTGAGATCCACTTCCAGAAGCGGCGCTGAAAGTCACTTGCTCTATCTCTTTCCGAAGAGTTTAGGTTGTTGTCCCATCAGGTCATTAGGGTGTGAATGTTTAGGTCAGAGGAGGAGGAATTCCAAATGAACAGGGAGCAAATGGAGAGTTTAGGGCACTGATGGAGGCCTGGGGAATGGAAGGAGTGGCTGAATATTCCCTACCAGGCTTTTTCAACTGACCCAACCTTTGAAGTCTGGATAGCGTAGAAGGACATGAGTTAATTCTACCCCCTTTATTCAGTCCCCCTTCAAGTAGGGTGGAGTCCTAGCCATGTTCCCCATTCTATCCATTTTTTTTCAAAGGCTGGCATGGTTAGTCACAGCTCCTTCTAATGAACTTGTCATTTTCAATACTTTTATTGAGTAAAATGTAGACTTTTCACATTATACATTCTTTAGCAAAGCCTCGTAAACATGGTTGATATTATTGGAATTGGCTGGGAATTTTGATTTGTGTTTGAACAGAAATCTTAGTCCAGTGCTTAATACATAATAGGCATTGAATTAATATTCATAAATGTAGATTGACTAATTTCCTTCATGGACTGTTAAATCCATAGGGTAGGAACATTTTGTGGTGTTTTTTGTTGTTTATTAAGGATTCCCCAATACCTAGAGTAGTACCTGGCATATAATCCTGTTGGACAAACACTTGCTGATTGAATGAGTGCTCAGTATCTAATTTGGTCATTACTTATCATTATGAGAGTAACATGATGACATTGGTTTGGGAATCAGGAGGTGCATAGTTTAATTATGTCACCAACCAGTTTTGTGACACTGAGCAAGTCAGTTGACATTTGGAGTCAATGTTTCTTTTCCTCTTTTGTAAAATAAGGGAGTTAGGTTAGATGGCTAGTTCCAATTTAATAAATCTGGTTTAATTACTACATAGACTAGTTGCATTTGAGTGAAACACTGTTGTTAACAGAGTGGTTGGATACATATTATCCTATGATTTTCATACCTCCATTTTATTGATGATATTGTGTTAGGGAGTGTGGCCTTTATTTTTTAGATGTGAGAAATAAGGGTTAGAGAGATTAAGCAGTTTGGGTCATCTGGCAAGTAGGTAGGTTAAAACCCTGGTCGCTGGACTAAAATTTCAGAGTTCTTCTCGGTAGCTGCCTCTTGAGACTTAAGAGTTAGGATGTTTTGGGCTTCCTAAGAAGCCCAAACAGAGTAAGAGAGTAGCCAAGTTAAAGTGGATTAAATGATAAGTACACTAACTGTCTTACCTAATGAGAAGTTCAGAGTTTGGGCAGCTACAGGGTTCCTCAGCGGTTCTGCATGGACCCAGGCGCTTTCCATCTTCCCACACTGTTAACCTCAGCATATCTGCTACGGTGCTTAGAGTGGTCATTCTTACAAGGTGGTGGCCATAGTTGTGGATGTGAGTCAGGCACTACTGTATCCACCATGCGGAGGTGTGTCTTTTATTTATTTATCCGACAGACACAGATCACAAGTAGGCAGAGAGGCAGGCAGAGAGAGAGGAAGGGAAGCAGGCTCCTGGTGAGCAGAGAGCCCGATGTGGGGCTCGATCCCAGGACTCTGGGATCATGGCCTGAGCCGAAGGCAGAGGCTTTAACCCACTGAGCCACCCAGGCACCCCCGTATGCATTTCTTTTTATCACGAGGAAGATCTTTTCCAGAGGCCCCTATCAGTCTTCCCATCAGATCTTGTCGGGTGGGATTCGATCAGACACCTGTGTGCTAGCTGCAGAAGAGTCTAGGAATGTGTGCTTCCGGGCTCTATGCTCTTCCCTCTCTATAGTGGGAGGAGGGCTGTGGCATTATGGAAGCAGTGCAGAAGTGTGTGTGTGTGTGTGTGTGTGTGTCCTTCTGTGGTGGGAGGAAGGAATAGCTATTGGCTAAGCAAGCAGTAGTGTCTTTTGAATAAGTCAATTTGGGGAATGGTAACATAATTAAACCATGCATCTCCTGATTCCCAATTATGATTATTGTTAGAATAAAACTGTCAGCAAAGTTTAATAAGCTGTTACCTAAGTCCTGGCTTATTATAGGCAATCTCTGTGTGATCAAGTTCCAGAATGAGAAGAATTGTCGGATTGTTCTTTGTTGTTTGTGTTAAGTATCACTTCCGTCCTTACTGAGCCAGTGGGTTCTTGGTAGCTCCGAGTCATCTGACATAGAGCGAGCACCTCTGGTAAGCTCTACTCTTGTTGAAGAAGCCCCATGACCAAGAAGTCAAGAACTTTGAACCCTGGCTTGACCACTGACTAGCCAGGTGACTTTGGACAAGTCACTTTATCAGTTTGCTCATCTGTAAAGTGGGGATAATAATGGCCTATACCTCATGGGGTTGTCGTAATGCTCGGTAACTGGCCCACAGTGAGAGCCGAAACGATGTTGACTGTTATCTTTCTATTATGTGAAGGTATATTCGAGATAATTCTAAATAGTGGGGAGGCTTTGGCTTAAATCTAATGTCTTGAAGTCTAAATTCCATCATTTTATCATGGTGCAAGACCTTGAGCAAGTCACTGGGCCCCTGTGGTTCCTCTGTAATTCCCCAGTTGCCAATCTCCACTGGGTTGTTGGGAGGATGTACATGAAACACATCGTAAATGTCAAAACATCACTCAAATGTAGAACACCATTTTAATAGCTGAGGAAAAAAGAGAGTAGTTTACTGTTCTTTGAGTTTCTTACCCATTGGAACAGGTGCTTGAATATCACATGCGAACGTTCACATGTGCTGAGTATCAGGCCCCATTCCAATCCAGGTGGTGAAATCCAGTCGGGGTCCAGCTCACAGTCACACCTCTTCTGATAATAAGGCCAATCCAACACTCTGTCAGACTCACCTAGAATGCCATTCAGAGTCCGCTGAAAATCAGACACAAAAGGAATAGCAGGGAGAGACACTTGTCGAATACCGTGGCCCAGCTCTGACGTTTTTAGGCCTAGATTACATGGGCCAGCTTTTTGTGTTAAGTATATTGTGGAAAAAAAAGTAATGTCATTTCAATGGTCTGCTAAGATCTTATCTCTTGATGTCCTCAAAGCAATGGCAAAGTGTATTGAGTGCAGAGAGAATGTAACACTGTTGGCTCCCCCTCATTTGGTGCTTGTAACTACGTCTAACGAATTCTAATTCACACTGACTTGAACATCGAGGACATTTACTGGCCCTTATATCCTGATGTCTCGAGTTAAGGGCTTCATTCAAGGACTCTCCTGCCTTCTGTAAGGCTTTATCCTCAGACTGGCCGTGAGATGGTTATGGCAGTGTCGGTCCTCGCCTTTTCATGGCACACCCTGCCGAGGCAGAGGGGAGCTACTTCCAACCCAGCATTCCCACAAAAGTCCTGTAGCCATTCTGATCAGACCTAAGTCACAGGCCTGCCCCTGAACCAGTGACTCTGGTCGGTGGGAAGGAATGCACCTTTTAGCTTAAAGTGAGCATAACTTGACCCGGGGACTCAGCATGGAGTTAGCCTCCGTCCAGGAGGTGGCTGGCATGGGGGGCGGGGTCAGTGCTCTTGAGAGGGAGGGTGGGGAAATGGCTGCTAGGAAGATAACCCACAATACCCACACTAGCTGTTTGGTCTGGGTCAGTGGTTCTCAAATTGTGTTCTGGGGACCCCCAGATGTCCCTGAGATAAGCATGGGTCAGTACTTCTTCTCTTTTTATTGCTGTATACTATTCTGTTGTGTGGATAGATCACATTTTATCAGTTCCCCAGTTGGTGAAAATCTGGGTTGTTTCCACTTTTTGTCTGTTGCAAATAACGTTGCAGTGAACATTCCTTTACAGGTTTCTGTGTGGACACATTCCTTTTGGGTTTATATGTGGGAATGACATTGCTAGATCTATGTTTAACCTTTGGAAGACTGACTGTCAAAGCGTTTTCCAAAGTGGCTGTGCCATTTTATATCTCCATCAGTAGTGTACAAGGGTGTCGATTTCTGCATATCCTTGCCAAAACTTGTCATTATTTGTCTGTTTGATTATTACCAGCTCAGTGGGTGCAAAGTGGTATCTTATCGTGGTTTTGATTTTCATTTCCTTGGTGTCTCTGATTTCGAGCATCTTTTCTTGTGCCAGGGGGCCATACGTGTATCTTTTTTGGAGAACTGTCTATTTGGATCCTTTGCCCTGTTTTAAATTGGATTTTTAAATTTTTGTTATTGAGTTACAAGAGTTCTTTATATATTCTGAATACTTATGCAATACATGACCTGTAAAATATTTTTCCTATTCTGTGGGCTGTCTCTTTACTTTCTTGGTGGTGTCAGAAATTTTAAAATTTTGGTGAAATTCACCTTCTTTTCTCTTTTGTTGCTTGCGTTTTTGATGTTGTAGTTTGGAAACTATTGCATAGTCCAAGGTCATGAATACTTATGCCTATGTTTTAACAGTTTTATAGTTTCACATTTAGGTTTTTGATTCATTATTATATTAATGTGTCATTTATATACCACAAAATATATAATTATATACCACAAAAATACTATTTTAAGGTGTACATTTCAGTGGATTTTAGTATGTTCAAAAGGTTGCACAACGATGACTACTCTATTTCCTGAAGGCTGTCATCGTCCCCTGAATAAACCTGTGCCCATTAGCAGTCCAAGAGTGTTCGGTTCCAATTCCACTGTTTGAAGAGGGGAGTTCCTCTCATACGCCCGACAATTCTCTGATATCACCTACACCACAACTCCATTTTTACACTGTCTACCTGGAGATCACATCACATCCTACAGTCTCAGTCCCACGAGACTGCCCCCACTTGAGAGGCCAGTCACCAGGCTAGGTTGTCATCTAAGCTTCTGACTGACTGGCTGTAGAGTGGAGGTTCCCATGACCTCCTCCTTGAGTTTGATCAATTTGCTGGAGTGGCTCCCAGAACTCGGAGAAACATTCTACTTACCAGATCACTAGTTTATTATAAAAGTATGTAACTCAGGGAACAGCCAGATGGAAGAGATGCATAGGGCAAGGTTAGGGGGTAAGGGGGTACAGCTTCCATGCTCTCTCCAGGAGTACCAGTCTCCTAGCACCTCTGTGTGCTAACCACACTCTCAACCCAGAAGCTCTCCAAACCCTGTCCTTTTGGGTTTTTATGGAGGCATCATTACACAGGCGCAATTGGTTAAATCGTTGGCCATTGGTGGTTGAACCCAATTTCCAGCTCTTCCCTGGAGGTCAGGGAGATGGGACTGAAAGTTCCAACCCTCTAATCACATGGTGGGTTCTCCTGGCAACCAGCCCCAGTCCACAGGGGATTTCCAAAAGTCACCTCATTAACATGACAAAAGACACATTTATTGCTCACCTCACTTAAGAAATTGCAAGGGTTTTTACGAGCTCTGTGCCAGAAAGGAGGACAAAGACAAAATATTTATTTCTTATTGTAATTCACAGTAACACACAGCTACTCCTCATCTTTGATCCAATTTGAGTTAACTTTTGTATAGGGTGTAAAGTAGGGGGTCCAGCTTTATTCCTTTGCGTGTGAATATTCAGCTGTCCCAGCACCATTGTTTGGAACAACGATTTTCTTCCCCGTTGAATTGTCTTGTCATCCTTTTTGAGATGTTTGCTTTTCCACTCTTGTTCTCTCACAAGTGTGCAGTGGAGTTTTCCAGAGGCTGTATGATATGTGATATAGAAATGCATTAAATGCAGAAGCAGATGTGAGAATCCACCTGTCTTCTTTTGTGCCAAACCTTAAAGATATTTGCAAAAATGTATAACAGTGCTATTTTTCTCATTCAATCAGTTATTAGTTTGCAAATACAGGTTATTTTTTATACAATATGCAATTTTTGTTAATGTGCAGTGGATTTATTATCTTTGCATGAATCAGAAGCCAAATATTCAGAAGAATTCTCAGGAAATTGATATAACCAACCCAAATAAAAATTCTATAGATCCTCTGCAGTGTGAGGGAGTTTTGAGGCCAATAAGATTAAGAATTGCAGGTTTTGGTGACTCTCAATCTACTGAATGTCTTGAAACATTAAAAAGAATTCCCAATGCATCTTGGGCCTCCAACCTGACAAGTTACAGGTATTTGAAATGATATCAACTAAATAAAAAACACCCAGTGTGTACATGGAAAATGTGTGTATGTATATTCGAAATTCTTAGTAATAACCATGCGCCTGGGTGTGGGGAGGGCGGGGGGCAGTGTTGAGCAAAGGACAGGGCCTGACTCCATTGGAGTAAGCATTTCCTGGTTGTGCTCGCTCTCCAACTGAATCTTCATCTTTCACCTCTGGCAATTAAAAGCCATGTCTTGAGGTCCCTCTTTTGTTTTTAAAGATTTTATTTATTTATTTGACAGACAGAGATCACAAGTAGGCAAGAGAGGCAGGCAGGGAGAGAGAGGAGGAAGCAGGCTCTCCGCGGAGCAGAGAACCCGATGCGGGGCCCCATCCCAGGACCCTGGGATCATGACCCGAGCTGAAGGCAGAGGCCTTAACCCACTGAGCCACCCAGGCGCCCCTTGAGGCCCCTCTTTTGATTGTGAAAAATGTACAGTAACCATGCGTTAAGAGTTTAAAATGTAAACTACTTGAATGCAGTCTGTTAGTCACTTGCATTCTTAAGTTGTTCCTTCTTTTTCTAAGTAGGCATTCTGGGGAAACTTGAAGGTTGCCCGAATGGAATTACCAGAACGTGTCCTGCAGAGAATCTAATACGAGATTCACGTGCGTGAGAGAGAGGCATTTGGTACATAGCACCGTTCCCTCTCAGTTCCCACTTTGTGTGATGAAGGGTTCAAGTTGCTTCTGTGAAGTAGCAGAGAGCCAGACATGGAGTCTAGAGATGGGGAAAAGTGGAATTATAATCAGGAATCATTAGGGCAGGTTTTGCAACTGGGAGTCGAATTTAATTCAGACTCAAAGGAGTTCCTGTTCAGCGCTTGGGCGGGGGTGTGTGTGTAACAGTTCTCGGTCTCCGATATTCATGTGGACCTTCTGTGTTCTTGTTAAAATGCAAATTCTGATCCAGGAGGTCTTGAGGTGGGCCCTGGAATTCAGCATTCTAATAAGATTCCAGATGCTGCTTCTTGTCTGTGTACCACACTTGGAATAGTAAGGTGTTGGGGGAATTGATCTGTCTCATAATCAAATTCTTAATTTCCTTGAGTGTGGGGACTTTTTGGCCCTTATCTCCCTTAATAACCCTTCACTCGACACATTTCCCTCAGTAGATGGTCCATGAATGTTTGAGTAAGTGAACGAATGAATACATAAAGGAACCCATCCAGGTGCATATATTATGATAGACTGAAATACTGATTAGACACTGATCCTGGGGCTGACATGATTCCTTTTGATTCCCAGCTGCAGGCAAATCACAAGTCTGTTTTTTCAAGCAGGATTTCCTTTGATGGCCAATCTGATGAAGTACGGAACATCTGAGAGCACGTGGGGGCCCAGGGTTAATAAGAGACTCTGTGTCCCTCTGGGCCACACTTCCCACTTCCCACACTTCTTGCTTTCCTGTATCCTGGGCTCTCAGTGGCCTTGCAGAGGAACTCTGGCAACTTCTTGACACAAACAAATCATTGTGTATGAGCCAGTAGTGCCTGGAAGCTCCCGGAGGAATAAGGGACCCAGCTGTCCTCACTTGCTGAAGGGACCCCAGGGGACAGTGACCCTGGAGGACAATGGAAAATACATTCAAGGTGTAACATAAGCTTTGAAGCTGTTTGTTTTTGTGGCTTTTCCTGAAAATTCAGAAGGGAAAGGAGAGGATAACTTTAGAAAAATAAATGAAATTTATTCTAAGAGGAAAGAAAAATGGTGTAGATCAAGCAGTCCCCCCACCCCCAAAATGAATTAGTGAAGTTTTTTGAAATAACATTTATAAGCATTTCAAAAATATTTCCTATATGCCAAGTACAGAGCTGGGAACTAGATAGAAATAGAAAAAATTATCAGCTATTAAGAAGCTCCCAGTCATTTGGAGGAAGAGAGACAAGATAGTGTGGTACAAGGACAAAACCACAGCTGTAGGGACAGGTATGGGGAAAGTGGAGGACCAGGAGGGGGCATCTGTGTCAGACTCAGGCATCAGTAAGTATTTCTGGTATAGATCAGCTTGATTAATAATTAAAGGACAAGTGGAAATCAATTCTTTGAAGGAGGAGAAAAAGGCATTTAGGCATTTCAAGGAAGGTGAGCCTTTGCTTGGGATAAAACCCTGAGCATGAAACAGCATGATCAGATATAGAAATGAAATGAAGGGAGGGTCTGGGATTAAGTCCCGGGACGTTAGTTTCTGTAACAAAGGTAATGGCCATACCCCCGAAGGAGAGACAGAACTGGCCATGTAATTTTTGGGGCCCAGTGCAAAGTGAAAATATGGAACCCTTTGTTCAAAAATGAAGAATTTCAAGAAAACCAAGTGCAGAGCCCTTCTGAGCATGGGCAATTCACCCAGGAAGCTGGCCCTGAGAAGATCGAATAAAGGAGAGACAGGTTGGGGGAGGTGATGATGAGTTTCATTTTGGGCTCTTAACTTTGAGGAGCTTGTGGGGCACCTGAATGGAGAAATTCCAGCTGGAAATAAGCAAGGAAAGTCAGCAGAGAGGTCTGGCATGGAGACACCAATCAGGGGATCCTTTGTGTTCATGCAAATAGTGGTAGAAGCCATGTGGGTTTGTGAATGAAACCATCAGGATGGGTCTTTTTTATCTATCTTTCTGCTTGGAACATCCCTGTAGATCAAACCAATGGATTCTGAGCTCTGGAATTCTCTCCAAGAGTACTTGATCATTTTAACTTTGTAAGGCAACTTTGACCAGAGTAGGAGCTTCTCCATTTTCTTCTGCAAGTAGGCACACAAATCAGAGTTACCGGTGGAAAACATTTTTCTGCTCTTCATCCTCATTTCTTTGCTTGGACTATAGAATGAGAAAACTCCCCTCTCAGCTGGAAGGTTCTGATTACAAAGCATAGGATTTGCATGCTAGGGAAGTCACCCTTTGAGACAGCGTCATGACCATTAAATAGATAATACATTTTAAAATCTTTTCAACCTTGTACATAATTAAAGGAAACATGTTGTATGAGGAGCAACTTTGCAAGTTATGTTATAATAATTGATCTTTTATTCAATATTAATTTATATCTCAGAGAGCTCCTATAGCAAATTTTTTTTTGTACTTAGTTCCCAGGGGATTATTGGGAATTTTAATTAAAGTGAATTCAAGTTCTGTAAAACTACTCCAAGAAATAATCTACGATGAGTAATGTAATGACTTGGATCTTAGGTGTGCAGTAGAGTTTTTGTCTGAATATATATATCTATGTATCTTGCTAAGGTTTGAAGTATGATTATTCTGTAGCAGGGGAAAGCAATTAGCATGTTAACCAATCAGGGTCTGGCTTATTATCTCTCCCTTTACAGGTGTAATTTTTGCTTTAAGACACTAGGGCTTGCTGGTCAACATTGTTCAAGGAAAGATTGAACCAGGGTCTTGACATATAAACTGAAAATTCAAACACAGTATCCTTTACTAATGGATTGGTAATAAAAAGTAAGCAGGCTTAAACTATCAGTAACTACTGAGACTTATTAATAGAAGAGGGGACAAAAGCCTATTTAATAAGTTGGCTAACGATTCCTCCTTGATGTTACTAGCTGATGTTTTTTTTTGGGCTGGTCTCTGTATGTATTGTTGCTCATTGTTCTGAAAATAATGCTCGTCCTTGTGATCTGATCCGTATCTGTATGTAGGTGTTACCTGCAATGGTGTGATGGTGTTGGGTCTTTACTGTTCTTTGTTTAGTAGCATTCTTTCCCTTCCCTCATATGCCTCTTGACATCCTTGAGTAGTATGTTAATAATGTGCATTAGCTAGTTGATTCTCACTTGAGATCCAGAGAGGTGATGTGATTTGCCTAAGGTCACATACTTAGCAAAATTAGGATGGGACCTGGTGTCTTGAATTTTAAATTTGCTCCTAAACTTATACTAAATACTATTATCTTGTTTTTGAACCTTCTTTGGTAGTCTAAATGATGTGATTCTTTTTCACTGGAAACTTTTTTTTCTTTCTTCTTCTTCTTCTTCTTTTTTTTTTTTTGTTTAAGATTTTATTTATTAGGGAGAGAGCTTGTGAGTGAGGGGAGGGGCAGAGGGAGAGATAGAGAATATCAAGCAGATGCCATCTGGGCACAGAGCCAACCATGGGACTTGATCTCACAACTCTGAGATCATAATTTGAGCCAAAATCAAGAGTCCGCTGCTCAACCTACTGAACCACCCAGGTGCCCCTCACCTGCAACTTTCCTAATAGCAAAGGGAAAAACAATACACTGACCAGAAAGCATATTGACACTTTAGAACTGCCATCCAAGGACATAATTTTAGTTCTTTTCTACTTTCTTTTAGTCAACATGTCATTCAGCCTATAGCTACATGAAAATTATGACCAACTTATTATGTATTTATGCATATATTGCCATGTAACATAATTAGATCATTGAAAGATACCTTCCCTTTCTCTTCATATGTTGGTATAGACATAGCTTGTAGTTTGAAATTTCAAAGGAACTCCTAAAAATTGAAAGGGGGAAATAAAAAGAGGAAGGATACCATGGTATTTAGAGCTCTCCTGGAAACATAGGAAAATAAAGCATTTGTTAGTTAGGCAAGAGCCATATCCGGGGCGCCTGGGTGGCTCTGTGGGTTAAAGCCTCTGCCTTCGGCTCAGGTCATGATCCCAGAGTCCTGGGATCGAGCCCCGCATCGGGCTCTCTGCTCAGCAGGGAGCCTGCTTCCCCCTCTCTCTCTGCCTGCCTCCCTGCCTACTTGTGATCTCTGTCTGTCAAATAAATAAATAAAATCTTAAAGAAAAAAAAAAAAAGAGCCATATACTTGTCAGGCTTTCTTTGTTTTGAAAGCTGAAGCGGAATAAGAGCTCTAGAGTCGGGCAGAAGAAACACTCCGTACCACCTGGAGCCCTGTCAAGGGTAACTTCACCTCTTGGGTTCCCAAACCTCAAGGGAGAGGCACTTCTACTGAGGGCCATCATCACTCCGGTGATGGTAGGGGCACCTTGAAAGGCACCTTTTGTCTCCAGGTTTGGAGACATCGTTTCTCCAAGTGTAGGTGGCACCTTCTTGGTTCAGTGCTGATTAAAAGGAAAAAGAAAAGGAGAAAAAGTTGTAGAGTGGATTCAAGGGCAGCTGTGAACTGAGTTTGCAACGCTAGCAGCAGTGTGGTAATTTGAGAAGAGGAAATTAGAAGAACAAAGCAGATTTTAATCATATGCCACAGAGAGGAAGGTGGTTTAGGTTTATCTCCAAATTGTACCTCCATTAGAGAAAGGGAGGCTTTTAATGCTATTATCCAATATTTATTGTTAAAGATTTCTTTCTTCTTTCTCCCCAGTCTTTCTTTACTACACTCACTGGGTGGGGAATGCCAGCCTTTGTATTGAGCGGTGGTTAAATATAAAACTTTTTTTTTTTTTTTTTTTTTTTGGTGTTGTGGGAAATGGAGAGAGAGAGAGAGGTGGAGAGAAAAGAAGAGACAGGGAGAGAAATAGAGGGAGAGAGAGAGACGTTGTGGCAGAGATCACTGATTTTGAGATTAAGGTCTTTATCCTTTAGAAAACTTTGGTATGAAGGTAAAATTGAATATTAAGAAAGCATTTTCTCCCATTTTTCCAGCCACCCATCTATCTATCCATGCATCCGTCCATCCGTTCATTCATCTGTCAACCTATCTACCCATTCAGCCACCTACCCTCCACCCAACAAACGTTTATTGAGCACCCCAATTAAGGATTGGCCTGAGTATTAGAGATACAGAGTTAGATAAAAATATGGTCCTTTGCAGCCCAGTGGGGAAGATGCATATATAAAACAGATTCAAGCTGGTACAGCTGATAGGAGGACACCAGGATATTGTTGGAGCCCATAGACGAGTCATTAGTAGAGCTGAAGTGCAGTGTGGGGGAAGGTCTGTCACTATTCAAAAGGATGTTCTTAGAAAAGGATCACTGATACTTCCTTACTCACATTTACTTGTGAATAAGAACATCTTTGAGAACTTTGCTCTTCATGCAGATATCTCAGCCAAAATTGTACCTTGCTATAAAGTGTGATTTCCAGAGAAGTCACAAACTCCCTTTGCTGCTTCT
Organism: Mellivora capensis; assembly: GCA_004024625.1. NCBI lineage: Eukaryota > Metazoa > Chordata > Mammalia > Carnivora > Mustelidae > Mellivora > Mellivora capensis. The sequence goes on along the minus strand of PISX010013226.1, from coordinate 23,103 downwards.
TACCAGATTTTCACCTGCCAAGTGTCCCCCATACAGAAATTCTGGAGTAGCCACGTGGCTCCTTCTTGCCTGAGAAGGACAGGGAAGGCTTTCTGGAGATGATGTCTCAAACGAGTTTTAAAGAAAAGGTAGGCATTGTCTGGCCAGTAAATTGGGGGAGTGTGTTCAGAAGGGGCACCACTTGGGAAGGAAGGGCATTCTAGCGGAAGACTGAGCATAGGCAAAGGCACGGTGTTTGTGGGAAGCTAATAGAAATGCAGTTATGGGGGCGCCTGGGTGGCTCCTCTGAAGGAGGCCTCTGAAGGCCTCTGCCTTCAGCTAGGGTCATGGTCTCAGGATTCTGGGATCGAGCCCCGTGTCGGGCTCCCTGTGCAGTGGGGAGCCTGCTTCCCCCTCTCTCTGCCTGCCTCTCTGCCTACTTGTACTCTCTCTGTCAAATAAATAAATAAAATCTTAAAAAAAAAAAAAGAAATGCAGTGTGGTTTTATGTATCTACAGAGAGGTGTGTTCTATGTAGTGGAAAGTTGACAGGTACCAGCGCAGACGGTGTAGACAGTAGGGTGGGGAGTTGGAGTTGAGAAAACCATATGGCTACTGTTTGCTGGGCGGTGATTGAGGCGTGGTTTGCCTGGGCCAGAATGACCTGGAGAACTGTTGGCAGCTTAGCTTTCCTTCTAGAGCTGGAGGTGAGGCACACTGGGAGTTTTAGCTCAGGCTTCGAAGGCCTCAGTGCTTCCTGAAACGTACCACCCTGAGAAACACTGAAGTTTTCGAGTTCTTAGGGAAAGTTTTAAACTTTTATGTGTCACTGGGGGTGGTGATGGTTCCATGACCTTTAGTGACCCCAGTGGTGAAGCAAGTCTTCCTTTCTTTCTTCTCCCTCTCTCTCTCCCTCTCCCTCCCTCCCTCTCCCTCCCTCCCTCTCTTTCTTTCTTTCTTTCTCTCTTTCTTTTTAAAGATTTTGTTTATTTATTTGACAGACAGAGACGCAGCCAGAGAGGGGACATAAGCAGGGGGAGTGGGAGAGGGAAGAAGCAGGCTCCCCGCCGAGCAGGGAGCAGGGAGCCCGATGCAGGGCTCGATCCCAGGACCCCGGTATCTTGACCTGAATCTAAGGCAGGAGCTTAACAACTGAGCAACCCAGGTGCCCTGCAAGTCTTTCTTAATTAGGGATCAGGAAACCGACAGCCTTTCCAGGGCAACTCACCCCATTAACTTGTTAGGGTAGTCCTGAGCCCGGCCAGGGAGGGCCTGATGGGAATCGTTGTGGGGGTTCCAGGAAGTGAGTGTGGAACAGAAGTGAGATGATTTCAAAAAGCCCTCCTTCTGCACTTCAGACAAGCATTGTCCAATAGAACCTTTGTGTTGCTGAAACTGATTTCTGTCTATGCCGTCCAACTTGGTCGGCACTAGCCTTCGTGGCTGTTGAGCTCGTAAAATGTGACATATGTGCCTGAGAAACTGAACTCCGATGTTACTTCATTTTAATTCATTAAAAATCTCAATCTAGACAGCTACACGTGCTTGTGGTTATCATACTGGATGGCACAGCTTAGCGCCTTCGCGGTGACTACCTCTGGAAGGAGAGAGGAATTGAGAGTCCAGTGGGGAAGACAACGCCTGGAAGCCTTCTTGCTTATCTCTATGTACTTCTGTGCCATTTGAACTTTTGGTAAAGCCCGTGTTTTGTAGCTTCGTAATTTTAAAAGCATAAGACATTCTGAGCAAGATCTGTGTGCCTTTATTCTCCCAGAGGACTTAGAAAATTGGGAAGGAGTTTTGATTTTTAGTCCAAGAACTACACCCTTCTCGGGAGCGCTGGAAACCCAGAGAAGAGAAGACACTCACTTACCCTAGTGAGTGACTGGCAGGGCTGGGCCCCAGCGATCCAGATCCATTTTCGTTGTTCTTTGACTTCGAGATAAGCCTGGTTCCTGTGAGCTCAGTCAGTGTTGCTATTTTTTCTCTGTACCTAGAAATAAGTGACATACAATGCCTTAGATTCAAATTCCACTGTTCATTGCTGATGAATGGGAAAGAGGTTGACTTTTCCATGTTAATCTTGCTTTTTTGTTGATGCGTTCAGATTTTCTACATAGACAGTCATGTCATCTGCAAACAAAGACAGTTTTATTACTTCCTTCCTGTTTCTTTTGTTGCCTTTTTGCTTTGGCAAGGACATCCTGTACCACGTTGAAAAGGAGCTGTGAGAGGGGACATCCTTGCCTTGTCCCTAATTTTAGTGGGAAAACTTACATGTTTCTCACCATTGAGTATGATGTTAGCTGTAGGGTTTTTTAAGAAATTTTTTATCAAGTTGAGAAAATTCCCCTCTATTCCTAGTTTACTGAATTTTTTTTTGTATCATAAGCGCTATTGGATATTGTCATATGCTTTTGCTGAATTTATTGATAGGCTCATGAGATTAAAAAAAAATTTTTTTTAATTAGTTAAATTATTTATTTGACAGAGAGAGAGAGAGAGAGAGAGATCATAAGTAGGCAGAGAGGCAGGCAGAGAGAATGGGGGAAGCAGGCTCTCCGCTGAGCAGAGACCCTGATGTGGGGCTCGATCCCAGGCCCCTAAGATCATGACCTGAGTTGAAGGCAGAGGCTTTACCCACTGAGCCACCCAGGCACCCTTAATTTTTTTTTTTTTTTTAGCTTGTTGTGATGGATTACATTAATAGATTATTGAACGTCGAACCTGTCTGGTATGCCTGGGATGCGTCCCACTTGGTTGTGACGTGTAATTCTTTTTAGATTTTTAAAATATTTTTATATATTTATTTGACAGACAGAGATCACAAGTAGGCAGAGAGGCAGGCAGAGAGAGAGGGGGAAGCAGGATCTCCACCGAGCAGAGAGCCCGATGTGGGGCTCTATCCCAGGACCCTGAAATCATGACCCGAGCCAAAGGCAGAGGCTCAACCCGCTGAGCCACCCAGGTGCCGCATATGATGTGTAATTCTTTTTATATGTGTTGGATCATGTAGTGATTTAGAGAAAGGAAATTAACTTCTAAAACTTCTAATTATTGACAAATAAACAGTGCCTCTCAAATCAGCAGTTTTCCCTCTATCATTTATTTTGGAGATAATATATTTTATCTTTAATAATTATTGCAGAACACACAGTAAAATCAAATCAAATCATACTAAAGACTACCCAGTGAAAAATAAATCCTTTTACATCAGATGTACTCTTCAGAGGTCACCACTTACCACAGATTTTTTTTGGTGCATCTTTCCAGAATTTTCTGTTTCCTTTCAGAAAACAGTACCGACCACCTTTTATTAAGGAGTAATATGACTCCTCATTGGGGGTGTAGTTTGTATGGGCCGTATGACCTAGAGAATTGTTTTCTAGGGCTACGTTGTTTACACTTCTAGAACTAGGGGTAAGATGTGGTTTTGCTTTTGTTTCTGTTTTTGTTTGTTTGCCTCAGGCTCTATATGCTTCCAGAAATGTTGGAGCTGACTTTATATTTCTCTAAGCTCCTTTGTTCTCTTTGGCGGTCTTGTGTTATGCGCTGGATGGTAGAAGGTCACCTCAGGGGTTGGAGCGTCCTTACCTCTTTTTCCATCCTGTCATCTCAGTTCCCTCCTTTGTCGTGTGACTGGAATAAATGTTCTTCCCCTTCTCTGTGCACCTCCCTGTCCTGCACACTTAGGATGTCTTCAAAGAGGACCTTTCCTCCCAAGGGTCCTGTTTAAAATTCTACTCCCTCAGTGATGTGTGAAGAACAGTCAGAGACGTTGAAAGACATGTGATGTGTGACATTCCTTCCGGAGAACAGTGACTTACTTAGATCCCAGAGGACCCCGGAGCCTGAGGGGCAAGAAGAAAGGAGGCCTGGCCTCTGGGAGGAGAGCAGAAAGGGAAGAGATTTCTCAGGTAGTGTGTGAATGTGACTTGCTGTGAAGGTTTTGGTTGGATCTATGACCCGGCTGCATCCCGTGCTCATTTTTTGGAGGGCCTAGAAAGGTTTCCCGATGGATCCATTGATCAGCCAGGAAACCTTTAAAAAAGCAACAGAATTTTCATGCCCCATCGTGCACACTAGCTAAGGCTTCTCTCTAAAGTGCCACTTCAAATCACATTGCTCCTGGTCACATTTGTCGTAGCACCTATGGCTGATTATTAATTTGTTCATTGCTTTGGAAGCCTGTGGGTGTCTGTCTTCCCCACCATACTGGCAGCTCTGCGAGGTATCTGCGAGCTCTGCGGCTCTATCCCAGTGTCTAGAACATGCTCACCGCCTGGGACGTAGTAGGTGCTGAAGACAAACACTGGTTAGCCAAAAGACTATGTAAGTGCACACTCTTTACCAAGTCAGAAGACAGTGATCGCTGCCATTTGCTGAGCACTGGTTGTGGGCCAGCCCCCCTGTCAAGCACCTTTTATCTTGTTTATCTCATTATTTAAAGGTTAGGAAGATGAGTCACCGAGATACATCTGGTCCCAAATCAACAGTACACCTGGTGGGCCGGATTTGAACCCTGTTCAAGATCCCTAAATTCAGTAAATGAGGGTATAATCCCCAGAGATGTCAACGTTGGGCAGTGACGTCGGGAAGGGGGACCTGCCCATAGCAGGAGGTTTCCGCCTTCCAGATGGGTGCCAGGGGCTCAGTAGCAGACCAGGCCCCTGCTCCTCAGGAATTTAGACGGAGACACCCCCACAGCCCGCCAACATGGTCCTGTGGAGCAGGTTGATCCCTGATGGGGGTTCCATGTAGATGTTCTGAGCAGTTGTGAATTATTTAGGTGCTGAGGCAGAAATACTCCCTGGCATTGACCCCTAATGAGAACTGTGCATGAGATTAAAGTCAAGAGATTCAGCGGTTAGTTATTTTTCTGTTAATGAACAAGGGGAGAGAAAGCAACCCTTCAGCCATCAGCCATATGGTTCACCTTTGTTCTTAGTCTTTCTTGGCTCTCCAAGGGGCCCCACAGGACTTGTGAGTCTCTCTATTTTGGTTACGTTGTATTTAGCAAAATACCCAAGAGTCATTTTCACCATTCTGGGTGGCCACAGACGGCTCATTTCCATCCATTTTCCCACCAGGAGAGGCCATGGGAGAGAGATCAGAGGCCTAATGAGCGCCCTCATCATGGCGAACTCCCTCATGGCTGGGCCGTCTCCAGACCTCACTAGCCGTCCTGCCTCTTGGGGTCTTATGCTATTTGAGGGTCACTTGAGCCTCTTGCTATGAACCTGTGTAGTGCATTATATTTTGTAAAATGCTTTATATTCACTTTACTGGTCCTTTTCTCAGTAAGTCACTAAGTAGGGAAGGAAGAGAACTTGGAAGAATCCAGGCCCAACATTCCTGGTTATCCTAGAGAGTTAGTCCTGGGCAGGGCGACCTTCTTAAGAGGGACAAAGCCCATCTTCTTCTTTTTTTTTTTTTTTCCTTAATGAGGGTTGGTGCTATTCATTGTCTCTCACATCTATTTTTTTTTAAACAGCTTCATTGGGATATAATACACATACCATACAATTTACCCATTTATTTGTTTGTTTACTTTAAAAAATATTTTATTTATTTATTTTATAGAGAGAGAGAGAGAGAGAGAGAGCATGAGTGTGGATGAGTAGGGAGAGGGGCAGACGGAGAGGGGGAAGCAGGCTCCCTGCTAAGCGTGGAGCCCAATGCAGGGCTTGATCCCAAAACCCTGGGATCATGATCAGACCTGAAGTCAGACTCTCAACCGAGCCACCCAGGCATCCTACAATTCACCCATTTAAAGTGATTAAACATTTTATATGTAACTCTGTGATACTGTATATCAAGGAGTTGTGCAGCCATCACCAGACTCAAACTTAGAACATCTCATCACCCCCCCAGAAGAAACCCCAGACCTCTTAGCTGTCACTCCCTCAACCCCCACATTTCTCCCAGCCCTAAGCATCTGTTGATTGACTCTCTGTCTCTCTCATATGATTTGGGCCTGGCATCTTTGAGTTAGCTGCACGTTTTCCGGCTTCTTCATGTTGCAGTGTGTATCCTTGCTTCGTTTCTGTTCATTGCCAAGTTGTATTCTGCCATACAGATATGCCATTGTTTGTTTGCCCGTTTGTTGATGGGTGGACGTTCGGGTCATCTCCAGGTTTTGGCTAGTATGGATAATGTTGCTAGGAAGATTGTACAAGTTTTTATGTGGACATTTGTTTTCATTTACCTCGGAGCAGCATGGCTGGGCCATGTGGTGACTCTGTGTTTACCTTTTTAAGGGACTGGCAGTTAACCACAGCGACTGCGCCATTTTACATTCCCTCCCGGAAGTGTCCGAGGGTTCCAGCGACTCCACGTGCTCACCAGTAACACTTGTTACTGCTGACTTTTTTTTTTTTTTTAAAGATTTTATTTATTTATTTGACAGACAGATTACAAGTAGGCAAGAGAGGCAGGCAGGGAGAGAGAGGAGGAAGCAGGCTCCCCACTGAGCAGAGAGCCCGATGCGGGGCTCGATCCCAGGACCATGGGATCATGACCTGAGCCGAAGGCAGAGGCTTTAACCCACTGAGCCACCCAGGTGCCCCTGACTTTTTTTTTTTCCCTCCACTTTTTGATCATTGTCATCATGTGGGTGTGAGGTGGTGAAGCGGATTTGCAGTCCGGCTTGGGCTTGTCTTTCCCTGATGGTGTCAGCCAGCCTCTGGACAATACATTTTTCCTAGGCTGCTAGACGTTCTGTTGGGGGTTAACCCTTGAACAGGTGAGGATAGCTTGGCTGTTTCTGGAGCCCATTTCTCCTCAGGTGGCCTCACGTCCATGGGACATCCCTCACCCTTGAGCGCCTCTACCTGGAGGGCTGTCGGGTGGTGGTCTGTGATTGAGCCACGGCCCACGCCTTCCCTCAGTGAGCCACCTTCAGAGCTGGCCTTCTGCTTTATGGCTATTTTTCCTACCACACCGTCCACAAGACAAATGAAAGAAGTGCAATTTGCTTTTTAAAGTCAGTTGCAGGGACGCCTGGGTGGCTCAGTGGGTTAAGCGGCTGCCTTCGGCTCAGGTCATGATCCCAGCATCCTGGGATCGAGTCCCACATCGGGCTCCTTGCTCCATGGGGACTCTGCTTCTCCCTCTGCCTCTGCCTGCCACTCTGTCTGCCGGTGCTCGCTCTCTCTCTCTCCCTCTCTCTCTGACAAATAAATAAATTAAAAAAAATTTAAAGTCAGTTGCAGAAGTGATCCTGTCATACCTACCACCGAAGTTTCGACGGTCTTGAAGGTCGTGGCGTTTTGTTGAAGACCCTGTACATCAAGCCCACAGCGCAGAAGAAGGGGTGTGTTTTCTAAGAAATGAATAGGTTAGCAGAGCCAAACCCTTAGGGTGTTTCATTTTTTTAAATGTAATTTTTTGAATTAAGCTCTTCATTTTGAGATATAGATTCACACCCAGTTGTGAAAAGTATTACCGAGAGATCCCATCCTTGGAACTGTTTAACTGTGGGAGGAAATGATTTACTGAGGAACTGGAAAGTAAGTCTGGAAGAGTGCCAAGAATTCAAACTATTTCTGCGGCCATCAGTTTCCTGCTTTTCCCAGGACGAGGATCCACGACCCAACCTTCAAATGAGCTGCTCCAAGGAGGGGTTATTTATTGACAGAGGCTCTTCCACTTTGCGATTTATTTTGGCTTAAAGTGGACACACCTAATAAAACTATCTCTCCTTTCTCATCCCGGTTCTTAAGGGTCTGATGCTAATGTTGAATCTTTTCGGCCTGTTGAATCAACAGCTGCCTCCAATGCGCTGAACTTTTAAAGGAAATTAAGCCTTCCAAAGATCTCATTTTAACTTAGACCTATGCACACGGGGGAAATCAAAATCCTCTCAGTGAGGCAAAGAGTATAAATGAGCTAAAGGTGATAACATTGGTCTGTGAAATACTGGTGTATCATTTGAGTGTGATGCACTCATTAATTCGTGCATATTTATAAAGTTACAAGTCTGTGTTAGGTACCGCTTGAGGTGCTAGGGATACAATTAGAGAACCAATGCATGGAAATCCCTCCCTCATGGAGCTTATATTCTCTAGATATAAATTATTATATGTAATATCTTTCCTAGAACAATATCATGCTGTAAATTGTATCTCCAGGACTTAATTATCTTTTTAAAAAAAATTTATTTATTTATTTGTCAGAGAGAGAGAGAGAGAGAGAGCGAGCACAGGCAGACAGAGTGGCAGGCAGAGGCAGAGGGAGAAGCAGGCTCCCTGCCGAGCAAGGAGCCCGATGTGGGACTCGATCCCAGGACGCTGGGATCATGACCTGAGCCGAAGGCAGCCGCTCAACCAACTGAGCCACCCAGGCATCCCCTTAATTATCTTAAAAATGGAAGTTTGTACCTTTTGACCCCCTTCCCTCATTTCTCCCACCCCCAGCTCGCTAACTCTAATAACCATTAATCTGTTCTCTTCATCTGTGAGGTTTTGTTTTGTTTGGATTCCATATGTAAGTGAGATCATACAGTATTTGTCATTTTCTATCTGACTTATTTCACTTAGTATAATACCCTCAAGGTCCACTCATGTTGCAAATGGCAGGATTTCCCTCTTTCTCATGGCTGGATTATATTCCATATTTTGTCTGTGTGTGTGTGTGTGTGTGTGTGTGTATATACCACACCTTCTTTATTCATTTACCTGTCAATAGACACTTAGGTTGTTTTCATGTCATGGTTCTTGTGAATAATGCTGTAATGGCATGGTTACAAGTATCTTTTTGAGGTAGTGGATTATATTGTAGGCCCTGTAGATATCTGTGGGGGAGAACATTCCAAACAGAAGCAACAGCCAGTGCAATGGCCCTGAGGTAGGTTTGTGGCTGACCTGAGAGAACAGTAAGTGTTGACTGAGCGAGTAGAAGAGTAGCTGAGGTGGGAAGAAGCTGTAGGACCCATATGAATGGGAGTTTGTAGGCCAGTGTAAACTTAATACATGTTGATTAAGAATATTCAGAAGATCAATCACTGAACAATTTTTTTTAACAACTGAAGCATGACATGCATGCAGAGAAGTATGCAAAATTATAAATATACAGCATGACAGACTTTCGTAAAGTGAGCACTCTTGGATGACAGCACCCAGTTCCAGAAACACAGCATGGGGGCACCTCAGGAGCCCTCCTTGGGCCCCCCTCTCAGGCACTTCTCCCAGAGAGCGACTGCCATCCTGGTTTCTAACACCGTAGGTTAGTCATGCTCATTGTTGAATTTCATATAATTTTCCATGAAAAGCCTTGTGCGGTCTGCACTCTGCTGTCTTCTGGCATCTGGTCCCCCCCTTATGCTTAGCATTCTGTTTTTGAGAGTCCTCCTTGTTGCTGCATATAGTTAGAATTCTGTAATTGTCATTGACATATGGGAGTCAGTTGTATGAATGTGATATTATTTTGTTACTTAAAAAAAGAGGTTTTATGTATTTATTTATTTGAGAGAGAGAGGAGAGGGGCAGAAGGAGAAGGAGAGAGAGAATCTGAAGCCAACTCTGGGCTCAGCTGGATCCTATGACCCTGAGATCATGACCTGAGCCAAAGTCAGGAGTCGGAGGTTTAACCAACAGAGCCACCCAGGCGCCCCAAGTTACTTTTTCTACTGTTGATTGATATTTAGGTTGTTTCCACTTTGGGCCATCACAACCTGCTTTGTTAGCTTCAACTTTTTTTTTTTTTTTAACTTTTAAATAAATAATAAACTCCTAAGTGTCATAGAGCCAGCCAAATAGTTAGGGGATTTTGGAATGTTTGGAAAACAGTTGCAAATGTTGGAAACGAGATAGGCCTAACCATTCCCAGATTTGTCCAAGGATGAGGTTGTTGGCTTCCTGTGGCAGCTCAAGAGGTCAGAGCCGGCCAGCAGTGCAGCTGCCCACAGGCCCAGCTGTGCAGTGGGCGTATGTCATGAGTTGGCATGGTTTCCTTAAGCCATCACTGGGACACTCTACCTTTCCCTTTGACATTGCTCCAGCAGATGTTTGTCTGTTCCAGAGCGAGGCTTCTGTGTGGAGGGTCCGCTTCCATGGCCATGGTCCATGGGGTCAAGGAGACCTGTGTCTTTTACACCGGTAAACCCACGATGCAGGAAAACTGTATTTTTTGAGGCCACACTCTTCCCACATCCAAGTAAGGACGCAGACGGCGCAAGTTTGAATCTGCCCAGAGAAGGGAAGAGGTTTGAGAGTGTTCTTCGTGAGGTGCCCAAGCACTACTACCCTGAGCAGATCCCTTTTTGATGATTTTGAAACTGACCTTTACGGCAACTTGGTCCTTGTGCTGAAAATGCAGACCAGGTGTGCTCTGCAGCTGTGGAGTCATGAGGTAGAAATCTGATTGCTTTTTTTAGGAGGAGGTTGGTGGCTCTCCCATTTCTCCCTGCCCCTTTGGGTCACCTGTCCGGTCACCCCTCTGCTCGGCCAGCGTGTGCTCCCCACCACCATCTGTGAGCCGTCCTTTCAGTAAACAACGTGACCTCAGCTACTCATCTGGTGGCCTCAGCCCTTGGTTCATCTTGGAACACAACCCCAACACAAATGGGGCTTCTGCAGTCTGTGTCCCTGAGAACTTCTCGAGTCAGCTGGAGGGGGACATTCCTCCTTGTGGACTCATTCTAAACTGAGGAGGCTAAGAAGGCAAGCAGGTAGACTGAGGAAATTAGTAGGATAGAGAAAGCAAGAGAGAAGGCAGCCTTCTAAGTTGGTAATTCCTAGTGTTCTCACCCGTTTATAGATATATGCTCTATTTTCCCAATAGCAAGGCTATTTCAATACTATTCCATTGCTACCATATTGCTACCACATTGAGAATTGTGGTAAAATACTGTTTTCATGGTGCATTATTGTAGGAGGGGTGTTCTCCTTCCTCCGTGTGGGAGAAATTTTTGTGACAGGAATAGATACCTGGCACAGGGTGGATGCATGGAAATTGTTTGCTGAAAGAATGAGTAAGGAGAGTATGTCTTTGAATGTCTTGTAGTAACTCTGATGTTCTGCTATATTGGGGTCTCCTGAACCCAATATTGCTTGTTGTTTGACTGTCTCAATCTGACAACCCAACATCTCCTAGACTTCCCTTCATTCCTTCATTCACTTGTTTATTTGTTTATCATTGTTTATCAAATATTTACTGTGAAAGGTAGTACAAGAGGATCTTGGGAAACAGCAGTGAACAAGATAACATAAACTCATTGGGTTTATATGTGAGAGGAGAGAGGCTGACAAAAACCAAGCACTTACACAAAAACTTTTTTTTGACAGATGATGATGAATTCTATGTGGAAAATAAAGTGGGTAAGGGGGATTAGAGAATGAAGTAGAGTAAGGAAGAGGTAGTGTTCTTTATGGAGTGGTCTGGGAAGATCTTGCTCACCAGATAAGGTGATAATTTGAACAGGGCCTGAAGGAAGTGAGGATAGAGGCGAGTGGATATCAGGGAAAAAAACATTCCAGGAAAATAAAAGAGGTTGAAAGGTCTTGAAACTGAAGAGAGTGTGGTGTGTTTAAGGAACATGAAGGAGTGGAGTAATCAAGAGGAGAGGCCGGGAGAGGAGTCCCCAGAGGTGATGGTGGGTCAACCCTGAAGGTCTTATAGGTAACCAGAAGTGTTGTAGAAGCCATTGGAAGGTTTTGGTAGAGAATGGCATGGTCAGACCTATGTCTTCTAAGAGGATAGTTCAGCTGCTATGTTGAAGATAGGCTCAGGGGGACAGAGCACTCCAGGTCAGACATGTTCCCTTGTGTGGCGAGAAGCTTTGAACACCCAAGGCTTCCAGAACGTTTAGTGGTCCAGAATACACTGTTCTACTTTTGTGTGAATTTCAAGCCTAGGAATGAACACCATCTTGGCTTTGCAGAAGGAAGTGGCGAGGGCTTCCTTGGGCTGCAGCCCCCTATGCCCTTCCCCTCTGAGGGCCATCACCTAGAACACAAACTCCAGCAAAGTGGTGTGGCATCTGGGTGTCATCAGCCCTTGGTGCACCCCTGAATTTACAGTAGGACCCCATGTATATCCTTTTCCTTCACCCTCATTCCACCAGCTGCAGGGCAGCCCCCTTCTCTAAGCAGTGAGAGGGTTTCACCCAGTGTAGTCACACAGAGCATCCACAAGCCAGGGTTCCTCCTTTCCCTTCTTGCCAAAATAAGTTTTGGCCTTTTCTTCCTTTCTTTTTTAATTGAGATATAATTTACATATAAGATTGTGTGGATTTTAGGTATACAACATATTGAGTTGATTTGATACATTTATATATTGCCATATGATTACCACCATTTACATAGTAGTTAGTTAACAACTCTGTCACATCACATAACTATCATTTCCTTTTTTTTTTTTTTTTTTTTTGGTGGTGAGAACATTGAAGATCTAGTCTCTTAGTGATTTTGAAGTCTATAATAGACAATATTATTGGCTCTAGTCACTCTGTTTTGCTTAGCTCTCCAGAACTTCTACATCATCTAGTCATAAGTTTGTATCCTTAAACAGCATCCCTCCCATCCCCCACCCCTGGTCCTTGGTAATCTCCATTCTACTCTCTGTTTTTATGAGTTCAGCTTTTTTAGATTTCACATATTAGCAATATCATATCATGTCTTTCTGTGTCTGACTTACTTCATTTAGCGTGACGCCCTCAAGGTCCATCCATGGTGTTGCAAATGGCAGGATAGCCTCCTTTCTCATTGCTGAATAGTATCCCACTGTATATATACATATACCTCATCTTCTTTATTCTTTCGACCATTGATGGACACTTAGGTTGTTTCCTTACCTTAGCTGTTGTGAATAATGCTGCGATAAACAAAGGGGTAGAGATATCTTTTAACATCTTGTTTTCACTTTCTTTGGATATATGCCCAGAAGCTGGGTCCTGTAGTAGTTCTATTTTAATTTTTTGAGGGACAGGCCTCCATACTGTTTTCCATAGTGATTGAGCCAATTTACATTCCCACCAAAAGTGCATGAGGGTCCCTTTTCTCCACATCCTCATTGACACTTGTGACCTCTTGTCTTCTTATGATAGCCATCCTAACAGGTGTGAGGTAGAGTCAGGCTGTTTCTAGCCATGACTTCAATGAAGTCATTGGTGGTGCTGCTTTCCTCAGACTTCTCTGGGTCTGGACTCACCTGGTTCACTTAGCTACTGGAGGCGTCTCTCCTGGGTGTTGCCCATACCAAGCCTTACGTGGAGCTTACAGTGCTTCACTTCCGCCTTTGGATTCTGTATTGCTTCTTTGTTGCTGTGTAACATGACTACATCCGGAGCACCTTAAAGCAGCACCCTTTTCTCAGCTCTGGAGGCCATAAGTCTGGTGGGCTCATCTGGATTCTGTGCTCAGGGAATCAAAAAGCCTCAGTCAGGCTTGCGCTGGGCTGGGCTTTTAGCCCCAGGCTCAGAGAAAGAATCTGTTTCCAAGGCCACTCATGTTGGCCGTAGACTCCACTTCTTGGTCCATGTAGGACTGAAGTCCCTATTTTCTTGGCTCTTGGCTCTTGGCTGGGAGGTACTCTGAGCTTCTAGAGGTCACCCACATTCATTGTCAGGTGGCCCCTTCCATCTTCAAGCCGGCAGTGGTGCACCACATCCCTCTCATGCTTCAAATCTTTCTGCTCTTCGAGTCTCTTCTGCTACCAGCTGGAGAAAGCGGTCTGCTTTTAAGGGCTCATGTGATTATGTTTGGCTCACCTGGGTAATCCAAGGACAGTCTCTCCATCTGGAGGTCAGCTGTGCCATGTCGCACATGGGAGTGAACTCTCCTCATATAGTTCTGGGGATATAGTTCTGGGGATTGGGCAGGACATCACTGGAAATTTAGAAATTCTGCCCACCTTGACAGATTCTTTTGCTTCCAGTGTAAGTAGAATTCAGGTACCTGTCTTGCCCTCATGACTGGTGTATCTTTTTTTTTTTTTAAGATTTTATTTATTTATTTGACAGATTACAAGTAGGCAAGAGAGGCAGGCAGGGAGAGAGAGGAGGAAGCAGGCTCTCCGTGGAGCAGAGAGCCCGATGTGGGGCTCGATCCCAGGACCCTGGGATCATGACCTGAGCCGAAAGCAGAGGCTTTAACCCACTGAACCACTCAGGTGGCCCATGACTGGTGTATATTGGTAGTTACTACAGAGCTTTTATTTCTGGGACCCAAGTTCTGTCTTTTTTTAGGGAGACTATTGGCATTCTGAAGCCACTCAATGCCCCAGAACCCGGCCTAACAACCAGAACTCAGCGCCTAGTGTTTGTTTCTTTTAACTGAATGGCAGGGAACCCAGGAAATTCTGGCTTATTATGTCATTATATGATCATTACAGCTTCTCATTAAGGCTAACATTTTGAGGCCTGAGATAGTCGGGTGCTTTTGGGGTTTGATTAGAGTCTTCTGAATCATAAAGCATGAGTAACTTCTAATGTTCCTATGAACCTACTTATATCCATCACAGCCAATTTTCTTTCTTTCTCTCTTTTTTTTTTTTTTTAGGATTTTACTTATTTATTTATTTGCCAGAGAGAGATAGCACAAGCAGGCAGAGTAGGAGGCAGAGTAGGAGGCAGAAGCAGAGAGGGAATCAGGCTCCCTGCTGAGCAAGGAGCCTGATGTGGGACTTGATCCCAGGACCCTGGGATCATGACCAGAGCCGAAGGTAGCAGCTTAAGCGACTGAGCCACCCAGGGATCCCCATCACAGCCAATTTTCTAATAACTTACCAAGTCTGCTGGAAGCTCCCACAATTGTGAACTCATTATCTTATAATGCGGTGTATTCTGGTCTTGGACAGGTCTTTTTATTAAAAAATTCTTGGTCCATGTTGGCTTCTTTCTGATTTTCACCCAGCATAACCATATATGGCCTAGAGCCACACCAAATGACTCTTTTTCTCTTATAAATTATGGTTATTCACAGGGTGTCTGGGTGGCTCAGTCGTTAAGCGTCTGCCTTCGGCTGAGGTCATGATCCCGGGGTCCTGGGATCGAGCCCCGCTTCGGGCTCCCTGCTCAGCGGGAAGCCTGCTTCTCCCTCTCCCACTCCCCCTGCTTGTGTTCCCTCTCTCGCTGTGTCCCTCTCTGTCAAGTAAATAAATAAATAAAATCTTTAAAAAATTATGGTTATTCAGACATGTGTAGAGGCAGATATCAAGTCTTGGAATATCTCTTCCCCAACTAGCTCTGACGAGCAGCCCAGCAATAATGTTCACTTCTGGCGCTGGACACACCTTCCGAATGTGGGCTCTGTCAAGGGTGGGACGTGGGTGAGGTGTTGAACTCACCTGCGTTTCTCTGGCTCCCGGCACGTGTCATTGCCCGTAGGAGGTACCAATAAATATTTATTGATGCCCTCTCCTTTGGAACTGAGGTGTCTGCCCAGTAGACATTGTTCAGTCTCATGAGCCATCCCCAGTCTCTACCTGGGAACAGTGAATGCTTTCTGTCTTAAATCCTTTCCAGGACCGGGTGCATAAATAGATAAATAAAACCAGTTAATGATTCAGGCACTTGAGAGAAGTTGCTTTCCTAAGTAACAAATTTTGGTGCTTGATTTAAATTGTCCCTCATTCAGAGCTGCAGCAAGAAGGAGGAGGTAAATCCTTTACAGAGAAAAAAGGATCATATTAAACTTGGGATTGGTTTTCCTTCTCCTGTCTCATAAGTGCAGGGAGTCATTTAATCAGATGCCTCTCTCGATGCGGGCACTTGTTCCAGAGCTGGAAATGAACCCACACTAACAATAAGAAATTCCTCCCAAGAAAAAATAGATGTGATTGCCTTGCTGTTGGGTACATGGCAATCACCTTATTAGAGGCAACAAATCTGGGTCTTCATGATGAGTATCTGCTGCACTATTCGAACATTACTGCTTGTTTGAAAATGCGTGGCTTTGTATAATGTAGTTATCGACACACTGGTCTCATTTTTCTATGGGGAGAATGTAGGTAATTTTATCTGCAAGAAATTACAAGTTATAGCCACTAGCTTGGGAGCTCAGCTCTATAAAACCTTATAAAACATTATAAAACCTTATAAAACATTATAATGCTCCCATGAAAGAACATTCCACATTTATATAAAAATTTCAGGGTGTAGTTCTGCTTTTTGAAAAATAAATGCAGTACCTTATACGAACGATAAGGGATCTTGCCTCATCCTCTTAGCACTTATCTTTCCTTTCAACAGATATTTACTGATTCCTGTGATAAGAGAAGAAGTGCAGTTTTTAAGTAGGATTTTCAAGGAAGATCTCTAGTTGTATCTTAGAAGATCTGCAGAAAAGCAATTACAGAAAATAGTCATTTATTATCTCATAATGTTTGATAAACATCAGAATAAACTAGATTAGTTTGTTTTTGACAACCTTGATCTGGACATAACCTATTTCACACATATTATGCAAATCAGTTTTTAAAATAGAGTTAACCATGGTAAGGAGGGGATGTTGGTTGTTTAATTCTTTCTTTATTTGTTATCTTTCCCCAAAGTGTGACTAATAATTATCTGACAGATAATTACAGAGCACTGAACTCTAAGTTATAAAATGCTAAAGAGAAGCTAACTTTTATTCTGCACTCTTCTTCTGTCTACCAAATGCATATTTTGCTGTCTCTAGATTTTGGCACGTTGTTAGAGTCCAAAGAATACATTAATTTGGTAACCTTTTTGGCCAAATGCATTGACTAAGGAATTGACTCATCCAGCGAGCTTATACTGGGCCTTCCCTTGGTTTAGATCACGGTACTAGAGATGGAGAGAAGAAAACACACCGCAGGAAACAGCAGTCTTACCTTAAAAATTTGTTGTTAAAAAAAAATTTGTTGTTGTTATTGTTGTGGGGAGAACATTTAAGATCTACTTTCTTAGCAACTTTGAAGTATAAAATGCAGCATTGTTAACTGTAGTCACCATTCTGTACATGAGATGCTCAGAATGTATTCCTCTTATACCTGGAAGTTTGAACCCTGGGACCAACATCTTCCAATCCAGCTCCTTGGCAACCCCCAGTCTGTTTCTCTGAGTTCAGCTTTTTTAGATTCTACGTATGAGTGATATCATATAGTACTTTCTTTCTCTGGCTTATTTTACTTAGCATCATGCCCTCAAGTTTTCTCCGTGTTGACACAAATGGCAAGATTTCCTTCTTTTCTTTTTTTTTTTAAGATTTTATTTATTTATTTGATAGAGACACACAGCCAGAGAGAGAACACAAGCAGGGGGAGCGGGAGCGGGAGAGGGAGAAGCAGGCTTCCTGCCAAGCAGGGAGCCCGATCTGGGGCTCGATCCCAGGACCCTGGATCATGACCTGAGCCGAAGGCAGAGGCTTAATGACTGAGCCACCCAGGCGCCCCAGGATTTCCTTCTTTTATATGGCTGAATAATATTCTCTTTCCCTTTATGTCACATTTTCTTTATCCACTCATCTGTTGATGGACAGTTAGGTTGTTTCCATGTCTTGTCTGTTTTGAATAATGCTGCCATTAACATGGGATGCACATACCTCTTTGAGATAGTGATTTCTTAGAGGGGAGCCTTACCTTTAATGAGTCTGTAGACCATTTGTTCTCAATGCGTGGTCTTACCCCAATATTGACGTGTGTGTGTGCGCGCGTGCGCGTGTGCGCACTGAGTACATGCTGAAGGCCCTGGGATATGCTAGCATAGTAAATGGACATGCAGAATGATTTCAGTAAAATTAATAGACTTATTTTTTAGGGCAGTTTTATGTATATGGAAAAATTATGCGGGAAGTACGGAGTTCGGGTCTACCCTTTGTTTTCTATCCCTGCTCTCCCCTGTTATTTTGCATAAGTGTAGTACATTTGTAACAATTGATGAACCAATATTGACACGTTATTGTTCACTGACACCGTAGTTGAGTTAGGGTTCACTCTTCCTGTTGTGTAGTTCTCTAGGTGTGAACCAGGGGTAATGTCATAAATCCACCAGTGTCATAAAGAATAGTGTTCAAATCCTGTTTCCTGCCTACTCATTCCTCCGTTCCTCTTCCCAGACCCTTGGCAACCACTGGTATTTTTACTCCTCTCTCTATAGTGTTGCCTTTTCACGGTTGTCATATAGTTGGAATCATTCATACATAATGTTCTTTCACTCAGCAAAATGCATTTAAGTTTTCTCCATGTCTTTTTGTGGCTTGATAGCTCATCTCTTTTTCTTCTTTTTTTTTTCTTAAAGATTTTATTTATTTATTTGATAGTCAGAGATCACGAGTAGTCAGAGAGGCAGGCAGAGAGAGAGGAGGAAGCAGGCTCCCTGCTGAGCAGAGAGCCCGTTGTGGGGCTCGATCCCAGGACCCTGGGATCATGACCTGAGCCGAAGGCAGAGGCTTCAACCCACTGAGCCACCCAGGCGCCCCTTCTTCTTCTTTTTTTTAATCACTGAATAATACTTCATTGTCTGGTTGTGCTATGGTTATCTGTTCACCTGCTCAAGGTCATCTTGGTTGCTCCCAAGTGTAGCGATTATGAATGAAGCTTCTGGAAACAGTCGTGTGCAGGTTTTTATATATGGATATGTTTTCAGCTCCCTGAGTAACCATTAAGGAGCACCACAGCTGGATCGTGGGAAGGTTTAGGTTTGTAGAAACTGGCAAACTGTCTTCTGGAGTGACTACCACTTCTCATTTCCACCAACAGTGAGTGAGTTCCTGTTGCTCCACATCCCCTACCAGCATCCAGTGCCTTCGGCATATGGGTTTTCTAGCTAATGGGGTGTGGGGCGGTACGTCCTCATAGGATGATTCGGACGAAGCGCGCGCAGCACGCACGCCTCACAGGTGCACTGCACGGATGGGCGGGGTAGGCAGCTGCAGCATCGCTAATGCATTCTGAGCCCTGGGTGGTTCAGAAAATCATTTTCCTCCTCCTCATTGTTACTCGCGAACATAGCTGTTTTCAGTCGGGTGTCAGATAGGTCGAGTGCCCTTGGAGGCTCCTCATCAACTCCCCTGGTCAAGGCGAGTCTTTCCCTCTATGGCACATCCTTCACACATCCTCAGTTGGAAAGGGGCGGCCCCATTGGGGTTCTTATCTTACTGTCAGTGCAGTGAGTTTGCAGCTGACTTGCTCTCAGGGGAGAAGCATCTTGCTGTAAGATGTCTTCCACTGTCGTTTTGGACAGTACGTCGCCCAGGGTTTCGTTTACTTCGATAGTCCCACGGTGCCCGCTCTGTTGAGTTTGCTTTGGCGCCCTGATGAGTGTCAGCGCCAGCAACAGTCATAGTCATCAACTTTACCAACTCTCCGTTTTTGGAAGACTTTTTGCCTCATGGTGTTAAAAACCAAAGACCCTGTCGGTCTACAAGGAGATTTCCATGTTAGAAGTAACGTGTCCACCTTGCGCATGGGCTTGATCACCAGCCTCTGTTTGGAGAGCTAACATGGCGGTTCTTATGGGAAAGCCTTTCTTTGTTATGTCACGGATATTTCTCCTAAGTTCTGCTTTTCTCAGTTTGACCCCATTAATAATATTTGTTAGGAGAGGGGTTGGGAGTCTTGTCTTAGAGCTGTTTTTACATGACAGGTGCAGGGGGAGGGATAGAGGCATTGGCCCCTGTGGAGTGGGGGATCTGCTATACCTTTTGACTTTCCCAGAACTTAATTACTAATGGCCTACTGTTGACCAGAAGCCTTACTGACAGCCTCAACAGCCAATTAACATATACTTTGTATGTTATATGTATCATATACCGTATTCTTACAGTACAGTAAGCTTGAGAAAAGAAAATGTTATGAAGACAATCATAAGGAAGAGAAAATACATTTACAGTATAGAACAGTATTTATCAGATGGAATCTACATGTAAGTGCCGCCACACAGATCAAACCCATTATTCAGGGGTCAACTGTGTATGTCTCTGGGGATCAATCTTATCAGGGTATTCTAGGCCAACTAGTTTGTACCCTGCCCAGTAAAACTTGCCTGGTGATGGAAATGTCCCGTACCATCCAGGATGGGAGCCACGAGCCACATGTGCCTACTGAGCGTTTGAAATGCAGCTAGTATGACTGAGGAATATATTTTTCATTTTATTTAGTTTTAATTAATTTAAATGTAACTGTAAGGAGCCCCCTGCGGCTAGCGGCTGAGGAATGTAAGGGGGGGGGGCGGCGCAGAAACCGCTTGGCAAGTGGCTTACCCTTCCCTCCACCTCCACCAGAATTAAAAAGATTTTATGGGAGATGTAACTAAACTCAATCTGAAAAAACTAAATCTGGAAAAAATCCATCATGGAATTGGAGGTGACTCCTTAAAAATGCTTCCTGATTTTTCTGTGTCCAGTTGGGCCTTATATGGTTCTCAAGAAGTTTGTAAATGATGCATAGGAGGTTTGAGGAACACAACATTCTGGTCTTGATGTTGGTGTGCCCTGTGACCCAGGATAAGGGACTAGGATATTCTGAGCTTTAATTTCCCGCATATAATGAGAACCACAGAGAGGATACACTCAAGATAACTAGCATCTGTGGTGGATGTGATATAGGGAGAGCCACTGAAGGCATTCCTTCTGCTCTAGAGAATACTGATTTGGAAACTAGAGAAGTCTGGTGAGTGCCAAGTATATTAGTCTGGATTGGCTAGGTTATGCTGTGGCACCAAGTTCACCCTGGAATCTCTGGGCCTTAACACACAAAGTCTCAGTTCTCATGCCTCCAAAATGCATTTGGGCATTTGTTCCCCATGCAGTCACTCAGGGGTCCTGGCCATTTCCATCTTGCTCCTTCATCATTGGGTCTATGCAGGAGAGAAACAGAGGGCACAGGAGAGTTCCACTCCAGCTCTCAAATTAGTTAAGATCCAGAATGATACAGTCTCTTCCGTTCACACTCCCTTGACCAGCACTTGACCATGGCCCTGACTGTGCAAGAGGGTTGGGGAATATGGTGGAGCCTATGCATATTGGATGGATGGTCTATGTCTTTTCCATACCAAATGTTTTGCTCTTAACAAATTCCAACACTCTAGAATGACTTTGGAATTGTAAACTATTTCCATCAAGTCAATCAGATATAATCTGGGAGGTCGTACAGAATATTTTATTTCTGGGCTTCATTTCCTCTTTAGAATTTGCTTGGATACCTTATTCACTTACCTGTAAAGTCAACTTCTTTTTTTTTTTTTTTTACTTTTTTAACATTTGCTTTTACAATGCTAATTCATTTTGAGATTCTTTGGACACAGGTGCACATAAATAAAAAAAAAGTTATGGTAATGATTTCGCTATCTAGCTGAACAATTTTAGTTCACATCTTTTGGGATATGAACAGAAACAAATGGAAAGGGTATCATACGCAATTTCTTCAAGCTTGTACTGAACTTGGCCATTACTACGACATTCTTAAAGCAGCCTGTGATTTGTTTTGTTTATTTTTTGTTTTGCAAAACTTAGTGTACTGTGGATCATGGCAAAATGCATCCTTCATTCACAACAGCCAGCTTGAAAGTGGCAAGCATTTTCCTAAATCTCCTCTCTTCCCAACTTACCATTTTTCTATCGTCACAACATGTTTTCTGTCATTATACCCCAAATTTCCCTGCTCATAGAGATCACAAGGCAGTTGTCAAACATGCAGAATACCCCGTTTTCAGTGGGTTGGAGACAGGGTCTAACTAAGAATGTATATTTGATAAATACTTTTTGATGGTTCTTCGCATTATTTTGGGAATGCTGCTTTATCTTTATTTTAAGGCAACCAACCAGGTTTAGGAATGGGAGGTCATCAGATTTTTGTCACGAAAGTCAGATTGATGACAAAGTACTTGTTAGTGACCTTGCCAAAGAACAGCTGACTCGTTGGGCGGGAGTTCATCAGCTTCCCAAACTTCGGTCCTCACTCCGCCATTTCTACAACCTTTCCATGGCTTCATACCGTTTTTACAGCTACTTACATTTTTCTTCCAATTACGTGAACCGACTTATGTAAATTGGAAATGTTATGCTGTACCGACTTATGTAAATTGGAAATGTTATGCTGTGAAATCATAACATTAACACTAAAAGGTGTTTGTGTACAACCTCAGGTTAATTCAAGTGCTCATTATGAAGCCTGCACCGTATTTGGGGCACGTGAGGTAGAGCAACTCATTGTTCCAGTGTAAGAAGGTCTCTTGCTCAGGAAATGTCAGCTTATGAGTTTGTTGATGGAGTTACACCATGGAAGCTTGAGACATAGAAGCGTGATTGTGAAGACTCAAGCATTTATATTTCATTGAAGCCATCAGTAGTAGCCTTAATCAAAGCAAAACATTTACACTACCACATGTTCAACTGATAATGGGTGTCACGTCACGATGCCATTTGTGAATTTAATCATTTGTGTGATCCTGTCTTTAGGTGGGTATGCCCATCTCTATGCTTATTTATGGTGATCACACACATGAAAATACTGTTTCCAAATGGACTGGTTTATTTTTGTTTCTGGTGTAGTAAATATTCAGTTTGTCCACCATGATTTTTATTTCAGAGACAATGCTCAGTGTACATATCACTAAGTAAGTATCTGTACATCTGTGTTCAGACACTGAACATTTTCTATGTTCTGGGGATGATTCTGTGAGATAAATTTAAATGTGTGGATTGTCAGTATTTTTGGCAATTTAAAATACTAGCAATAATTCCAGCTTGACTGATAGCCACATCCTTTTGGTTTTCTTGTATTTACCACCAGTCTTACACCCTCTTTTATTCCTGCTTAGTAGGAATAAACTTAGTAACCTCCTGTCTGTTAGAACAAAATTCCTTGAAAGGTATGTCCCTTCTTCAGGCTTTCTTTTTTTTTTTTTTAAATTAATTTATTTATTGTTATTTCTTTTCAGTGTAACAGTATTCATTGTTTTTGCACCACACCCAGTGCTCCATGGAATACGTGCCCTCCCTAAAACCCACCACCAGGCTCCCCTACTCCCACCCCCTGCCCCTTCAAAACCCCTCAGGTTGTTTTTCAGAGTCCATAGTCTCTCATGGTTCACCTCCCCTTCCAATTTCCCTCAACTCCCTTCTCCTCTCCATCTCCCCATGTCCTCCATGTTATTTGTTATGCTCCACAAATAAGTGAAACCATATGATAATTGACTCTCTCTGCTTGACTTATTTCACTCAG
>PISX010013225.1:0-57616 GCA_004024625.1 Mellivora capensis | reverse complement strand
TCTGCGACACTCAGACACCCTTCTGTGACCCTGCGGGACCTGGGGCCACGCTGACCCCGCGTGGGCTTCACCCCGGTTTAGCCTCTGGAGCGATGTCCCTCCGTGGAGCAGACTTTTAAAAGTCCCGATTTAGTGCTCTGCTGCTCCGCCGCTTGCCGGGAGCCGGCCCCTCCCCCGCGGTCTATCCTCCCGTCGCTTTTGATTCACTTCTCCGCCAGTCCTACCTTTCAGAAAGTGGTCGATTTCCTGTTTCCAGAATTGCTGTTCTTCCTCTCTTCGATCTCCCATTGGATTTGTAGGTGTTCGCAGTGGTTTGATAAGCTATCTAGCTGATCTCCTGCTACCTGATGTCGTCTCAGCTGCTACTTCTCTGCCATCTTTAACAGGATTCCCATGCAGTGATTCTTGATGACAGTGAGGAATTCTTGATTTGAAGTGAGGAATGGGGGTGAGAGTGGAGGATCTCTTTTAGCAGGTTTTGTAATCTTGGTGATGGATTTTGTGGTTTTAAAAGGACCCCTGGAGACTCTCAAATGGATCCTTTACTCCTCTGGTCCAAGCAACTTAGTTTAAGGATGGAAAAAAAAAAATGGGAGATTTGAAGTGATTTATCCCAAGCCATAGAACCGGTAAAATGGTAGAGGTGGTAGAATTAGGTCATTTTCTTCTGAGAGCAATGTGCACATGGCTTAAAGGTAATTTATTAACCTGTGCGATAAAGTGTGCATACTCATTCCTGAACCTCTCATTTTGCAATTATTTTTGGCCTTATGGTAGTATAATAAATCATGGGAAATTCCTTGAAAATGGATAAAAGAGTCTTGTAGTGTCCAGTATACCGTACTCTAGCATTGGATCTAGTTTTAAGAGGACTAGCATGTGTGGTATGTTACCTTTGAGCTATATTCTATTTGAAATTCTGTATGAGCTTTGCGCAGTGGCAGTATCATAGCCAATGAGGTTTATCTGAGGTGCGATTATTGCTAATTGGAATTCTGTATGAAATTATAGTTAAAAAATAAGACTATAAATGAATATACATGATGATTATAAGGTTTTAAAATGTGTATTGTAATATGAAGACAGTTTGGACTGGTGTAAATAGAGTTTAGTTTCTGATATTTTCGTTATTTTTAGTAATTGATTACATTCATGATTAAAAAAATCTGACACCCAGATATATGTGAACTTGAAAAAATTCTCCAGGACCTTTATTACTAAACTGCACACTTGCATGCTGTAGGCAAAATTAATTTCCCAATATTTTACGCAGTTCATATAGAAGAGTAGGGAAGATACCATTTATTGAGTATTTACAATATCTTGAAACATTTATGTATGTTTACCTCACTTTGTTCTTAAATATTGCAGGAAGGATTTTTTTTTATTAGTTTATTCAGTACATACTTGAGTTGCTACTGTGTAGGCCCTGGGGGTACCAGGTGCATTAATGATTCATAAACTTCAAACAGACAACTAAATAGTCCCTTTCGCTCATGATTGGAGATGGGATGCGGTGGCAGAATATCTTCCAAAGGTGGGGAGACTATCTTGGTTTATCTGAGTGGGCTTAGTTATTCCATGCGTCTTTAAAAGTGAAGGGGGAAGGAGTCAGGAGCCAAGGAATATGGGTGACCTCCGGCCAGAAGCTGGAAGTGACAAGGAGAAAGAACTCTCTAGAGCCTCCAGAAAGGAACAGAGCCCTGCTGACAACTTGATTTCAGTCCGGTGAGCCGTGTTTCAGAAACTAACTGACAGAACTGTGAGATGATAAACTCAGGTTGCTCTAAGCCATGAGGTGGTGATTTGTGACAGTAGCATGGCCCATGAATAGGGTACAGGACATCATGCCATGTGTGGGCTGAGGTGCCATAGAAGGTGTCTGCACCAAGTTCTGGAAGGAAGGTGGAAATTAATTAGGTCGGAAGGGGAAGGTTCGTGGGAATGGGGAGAGGGGAGGATGGATATTTAAGGTAAAAGAAGTAAAAAGTAGGAAAAAAATAAAACAAGATGAAATCAGAGACAGAGACAAATCATAAGAGACTTTTAATCCTAGGAAACAAACTGAGGGTTGCTGGAGGGCTGGAGGGTGGAGGGACAGGGTAACTGGGTAATGGACATTAAGGAGGGCATGGGATGTAATGAGCACTGGGTATCATATGAGACTGATGAGTCACTGACCTCTACCTCTGAAACTGATAATTCCTTGTATGTTAATTAATTGAATTTAAGTTAAACAATAAAAACTAAAGAAAAAAGTAAAGCTCTGGACTGAGGATTAATAATTGCTTCATTTTTATAAGTAAATAACCCCACAGGAGTCTCAGACATTACATCCTTTTGCTTCTAGTCTGGGCATTCTTAAGGTTTAATAGAGCTAATCTATAATGATCTGCTTTTACATTAGCTGTTTGCCACATAACCTATTTTATACATATGAATAGTCTTAAAAATAAATGGTACAGATTGTGTAAAATTAAAGTGTTTGACTATACCAGATTTCATAGTCATTAATTTTAAGTGAGTGTTGAGTTGCTTATTAATTGTTGATTAATTGCATGTGTATACTCATTTAATTTTTTGCTTTTAGTTACTTTTTGGCACAACCTTTTTGTTTATTCTTAATACTCTTTTTTTCAGTTGATGTTTTAAAAATTGAAAACATAGGGGCGCCTGGGTGGCTCAGTGGGTTAAGCTGCTGCCTTCGGCTCAGGTCATGATCCCAGGGTCCTGGAATCGATTCCCGCATCAGGCTCTCTGCTCAGCAGGGAGCCTGCTTCCCCTCTCTCTGCCTGCTTCTCTGCCTACTTGTGATCTCTTTCTGTCAAATACATAAATTAAAAAAAATCTTAAAAAAAATTGAAAACATGAGTGGAGTTAGGTGGAAGATAAAACACCAGCCACCACCACTAACCATCCAAATTCTAGTGGGTAACTTTTAGATTTTAGAAAGTAAAGAAATACGTATATATGATTTAAAAAATTAGAAGTACTTAAAGGTTTATTACAGATTATACTGGTTCTCTCACTACTCACCACAGTCTCCATCCCTAGGGGCAACTACTTTTTCTTCTTTTGACTTCTCCTTATGTCATTTGTACATTTCCATATTCTACATAAAATGAGTATACTATTATCTTCCAAAACATCAGTATTAGACATTGTCTATGGATAATCCTGTTCTGGTAAACATATACAGTATAGCTTTCTCATGCTACCATTTTCTTTCCTTCCTCATCATTGAATTTTTTTTTCACTTTTTTTTAACGTTTTTTATTATGGTAAAATACATATAACAAAAAATTTACCATCTTCACCATTTTTAAGTATACAATTCCATGGTATTAAATATTCATGTTGTGCAATCATCACCGCCGTCCATCCCTGTAACGCTTTTCATCTTGCAGAATGAAAACTTTGTGCTCATTAGATAATAACTCCCTATTCTTTCTTTTCCCCACCTCTGGCAACCACCATTCTACTCTCTGTCTTTATGAATTTGACTATTCTAAGTAGCTCATATAAGTGGAATCATACAGTATTTGTATCTTTGTAACTAGCTTATTTCACTTGGCATAATGTGCTCAAGGTTCATCCATATTGTAGCAGATGTCAGAATTTCTTTCCCTTTTAAGTCTGGATAATATTCCACTGTATGTGTGTATTGCATTTCTAATCCATATATCTGTTGATGCACACTTGGTTTGCTTCCACATTTTACCTATTGTGAATAATGCTGCTATGAACATGGGTGCACAAATATCATTTCAAGACCCCGTTTTCAGGGTTTTTTTGGATGTGTGCTCAAAAGTGGAATGGTAGATCATATGTTAATTCTATTTTTAACTTTTTGAGGAATCACCAGACTCTTTTCTACAGTGGCTATACCATCTTATTGCTGAAATTTTAGATAAACAGGTATTCAGTATTGACATTGTTATGTGTGTCTAAACATCATTACCAGCCAAGCACTGAAGTTTACTATAATTTTGCTTCCTCTCTGTTTTTTCACCTGAAGTTAGCAGTTGCCTTGCTTTTATGTGCTTAGGTTTCTTTGCACCTGTTACTAATTCTCACCTTTGCGAAAGGTCTGACGGTATAATTTACCACAAAGCAATCACAGTAAGCAGTCTATCACTTCTAATATTTTTTCTTAGACACGGTTCTTCTGTAGACATACTTTACAGGCCTGCTGCAGAGCCATAATCTTAAGGATATTCTGTCCTTTTCTCCTGGTTTAGAATCCCTGTTTCCTGGATTTCATGTGTGTTTGTTTGTTTTTATGTGTTTTTCTTTTCTCTTTTGGGTTATTTCCTTGTTTTTTCGGAGTGTATCCTTCATTAGTTTTGTCAAGTTAAAATAAGAAAACATAGCAGTTGAACAGTGATGACAGCCCTCATCTGGTTCATTTCATCACTGTCTCCTCTGAGATCTCTTTTCATCATTAGCATGGGGCCTCTTTGCTTCTTCCTCTCTTGGATCTCTTGTTTTTATGCTTCTCCTATCTTTTTTTTTTTTTTTGTTCCTTGATTTACAAACCGATTTTTGTAGAGGTCTTCTCTTAGTAGTTTCTTGAAAACTGGTATTTGAGAAGTAAGTTTAAAGACATTTTAAATAGATTGTCATTATTCTGTAAATACTTATTATAAAACTGTAATAAGGACTCTGAAATATGGAGATATGTAAGACTGCTTCTGCCATAGTGAGTCTGTGGAACAGAAGAACAGAAAACAAACCCATATAATACTGTCGAAATTTAAGTGTGTAAAAATCCAAGGGCTATTTCAGGAAACATGTGATTAATTTCTATATAAAGAGGAGTAATGACCTTTTATGAACTCAGAGAAAGGAAATCTAATTGGGCTGGGATGTTCTAAAGAAGGTAGACCTTGACTCTAAGGATCTGTAGGATTTTGGTAAGTGGAGGTGGTCAGAAGGGCATTTTTTAAAAAAAGATTTTATTTATTTATTTGACACATAGAGAGATCACAAGTAGGCAGAGAGGCAAACAGAGAGAGAGAGAGGAGGAAGCAGGCTCCCTGCCGAGCAGAGAGCCTGATGCAGGGCTCTATCCCAGCACCCTGAGATCGTGACCTGAGCCGAAGGCAGAGGCTTAACCCACTGAGCCACCCAAATGCCCCAGAAGGGCATTTTTATGTGTATGAAGTTTTTGGGTGGGTTCAGCCTTAAGAATATCCCAGAGAAAAAGGAACATATCACGATGACCTGAACAGAGTATTGGAGAGAACTGGGGGATAAGCTAGAAAAGTGAACTAGTGATAGATTATGGAGGACATTGAGATTCAGGAAAAGCAATTTGGGTTTATTCTGTAGTCAGCCAAACAATATTGGAGGTTTTTTAGTAGCTGAAGGCTCAGGCGAAGTTGGTGGCTTATGAATAGAAACAGATAGCTTTTGTGTCTGGCTTTTTTTCACTTAGCAGAACGCATTTGAGATTCCTTCCATGTTGTTGCATCCCTCAGCAGTTTACTGTTGAGTAATACTCCATTGTATACAGCGCATACCACAGTTGATCTGTTTACTGCTTGATGACATCTGGGTTATTACCTGTTTGGGGCCATTATGAATAAAGATTTTCATATGGATTTTTTGTGAGTGTATGTTTTCATTTCTTTTGAGTAAATACTGAGGAGTAGGATTGCTGGATTGTTCTTGAGTACATGGTTAACTTTATAAAAAAAAATCTTCCAAACTGGTTCTTAATGGCGGTACCGTTTTACATTCCCTCTTGCAAATGTATAAGAGTGGCAATTACTCTGTATTCTCAACAGCACTTGGTATAGTCATTTTCTTAAAGCCATTCTAATATGGAGTGATGTCTCATTGTGGTTTGAATTTACATTTCTCTGATGATTAATAATGCAGAGTATCTTTTCATGTGCTTATTTGCCATCCATATATCTTCTATGATGATCTATGTTTAAATATTTTACCTACTTAAAGAATGTGTTTGTTGTTGTATGTAGAAGATATGTGTTCGTTATAAATTCAAAGAATACAGAAAAAGTGCAATTGGAAAGTAAACCACCTTAAATCCCAGCACCTAGAAATAACTTTTAATATTAACATTCCAGACATTTGTCCTTTTATCTATTTATATACACAGACAGTCCTGTATATGACAGGTGGATGGATGTGTGATGTACAGATAGATGAAGGGGTGAAATAGAAAACATATAAATATATATAAATGAGATCTTATTACACATGTTGACTTTTCATTGTGATATGGTTCATATACCATGAAATTAACCCTTTTAAACTGTACAACTCAGAGGTTTTTAGTATATTCACCATGTATTGCAATCATCACAGTACTCTTAATTTCAGAACATTGTATCATCCCAAAAAGAAACCAATTACCCAATTAGCAGTCAGTCCCCATTGCCTTCCACTCCAGTCCTAGGTAACAACTAATCTCTTTTCTCTCTGTGTAGATTTATCTCTTTTGGACACTTCATATAAATATGAATGGATTCACACAATATGTGGCCTTTTGTGTCTTGTTTCTCTCACTTAGCATGTTTTCAGGGTTCATACATGTTACAACAAGTATTAGTACTTTATTCCTTTTTATGGTTGAGTAATTCATGCATGGGTATACAATATTTTATCTATCCGTTTCTTTATCAGTGGACATTTGGGTTGGTTGTATTATTTAGCTATAATAAATAATGCTATCTGAAAACTTGTACACAAGTTTTTGTGTAGATACATGTTTTCAATTCCCTTGGGTTTAAACACCCTAGGGTGAATTGTTAGTCTCCATTTTTAATTTTTGTTGTTATTGTTGTTGTTTTGAGAGAAAGAAAGAGAGAGAGTGACACAGGGAGGGGTCGAGGGGAAGAGAGAGAATCTTAACTAGGCTCCATGCCCAGCACAGAGGCCTATGTGGGACTCAATCTCATGACACTGAGATCATGACCTGAGCCGAAACCAAGTCAGATGCCTAACTGACTGAGTCACCCAGCTGCACCTAAAATTGTTTGTTTTCTTCTTTTGAAGCTTTGAGGTCTATAAAGTTTTAAAATTTGAAATTTACATGTATGTGTATCTCTTAAATCATGCAACTCCGTATTTCTGTGTATTAATTTTGATGTAGAGTTAATGAAGGTTTTATAAAAGCTTGATCGTCCAGTGTTTTTCAGATATATTATTAAATCAGCTCAAAGAACCAATTTGTATTGATCTGAGTTGTTTTAAAATACGTAAAGTAAGCCCTTTAAATTATTTTCATTTTATCTTAAATATTTCTTCTGATTTTACTGCTTCCTAGAATTCATTTAGTTATTCATTGCATGAATATTTAGTGATATTTCCTCTGAGTGTGAGGCACTATATGAAGATATTGAAATAAAACATTGGGTGATAACTCAATATACAATTAGGAGTTGCAAAAATGGAGTCATAATTATTTTATGATTTGGATGTGATTTTGTTAATATTTATATGTCCCTTCTCACTATTCACATTACTCCTCCCATGAAGGATTATCCAAGACACATACACAAATCAATGTCCCAGTTACATTAGGTCCTTAAATTGATAAAGGCTCCTTGGAGGCTGTTTGTTTGTTGGTGTGCGTGATGTGGCCTGTCCCACGGTAAGTAATAGAGACATGCCTGTCATGTTGTTCCTTGCAGCATTGCTGACAGACAGAGTGCCTTGGAAGCGGAGTTGAAGACAGTGCAGGCCTCTCGCCGGGATCTGGAGAACTTCCTAAAGTGGATACAAGAAGCGGAAACCACAGTTAACGTGCTTGCGGATGCCTCTCAGCGGGAGGATGCTCTTCAGGACACTGTGCTGGCCAGGGAGCTCACACAGCAGCTGCAGGCAAGTGCGCGGGGCCCTGCACCCAGCATTTTTAGTTCCATGGTGCTCTTCTGATGCAGCGACGTGCAAATTGATTACCATTCAAGGGTGAGGTTGTTACCTCATTTGGTTATGAGATCCATGCTGCCCTGTGAAACATTGGTTTCTGGAAATAAGATCTCTAAAATATTTTACTTAGTAAGGGTGGAAAAACACCTTGTTTTATGGAAATAATAATTGTTTATTTAGACTTACAGGCTCATAGCTGTTCTGTTTTTGTCATTTTGAGCCCTGAGACTCAGCCTTATTGAATCCTAAGTTATAAGGTCATTTCCTCTTAATATGAAGTTGTTCCTTTCTCCATTTATATAACATACTTAGTATAAAAGCTGCAAAGGCTCTGTGGCTTAATTTACAACTAAGAACATTAGGCTTGGAGGTATTATTTTTTGTCTTTAGCTCGATAGCTGTGATTGTACATGCAGTCTGAGATTTGGATTTTCCTACTCCATGAAATGTGTGAACACAAAACCTTTCCTCTACAAAAATGTATGAGGAATCGCACGTAGCATGACTGCCCTCTTTCCCTGCCCCCAAGGACAACTGCTTTAGTACCCTTGAAGTTACCATCTTTGTGCAGAATGATCTAGTCTTGCCAATCACAGACCTTATCCTTTAGAACTTGGTTTTAAAACCAATTTTAATGGCACAGTTCCCTTGTCTACCACAGTTTCACGTCTACTTACTTCTATCGGCCATGTCATTCACACATCATTTTGACTGTTATTATTTCTGATATGCCTTTGAGCTCATGACCCAATGTCATGTCTTCTCCTGCTCCAGCCAATCCCATGACTCCTCAAGGGCAGAGATTACGTTACTCTGCACTGTTGCCTATGTGATGCTGTGTGTGCACATTCTGGGTAGATACTGACTGCTGCCCATGGACCCTAACTTCGCCATTATGAAATTCAGTGTGATGACCTTTTTGAGTCCTTTCTTGGAATTCTCTTCCCTTGAAACTCAGAATGTTCACAAGTACGTAGATCTGGGTAGAGGGTATAGTAGGTTTCTTAGAACTACTCCTACTCTTGCGAATTTTTTTAAGTTTGAAACTGTTTTCACTAAAAAGTACCAAAAAAAATTTTTTAAAGGACCTTTTGGGAATAGACTTATTTTTAACTTGTTTCCACGTATCCGGGCTATTAGGGTGTTTTATGGTGGAGTCCTCGAGATTAATTTAAGGAAATTATGTTTTTTTAATTTAATTTAATTTAATTTAATTTAATTTTTAATTTAATTTCCTTAAATTAATTTAAGGAAAAAATGTTTACTTACATTACTTCTTACTTCTTATTCGTTGCATAATATATTTGTGACTTGGTAATGAGGGCGACCCAGCAAGTTTTGAAGTTAAATATGTGCTTTTGTCTCATCATCTAGAATCTCAGGAGGGCACTGTCCATGTTATCTGAAGAAATATTTAGCTACCATCTCATTTTCAGGGGGTTAGAGAGGGCTCTAAATGTGGGCCGATGCTAGAATGTATTACTTTTTATGATTTAAACAACTGGAAGCCTGACCTATAAATGCTCACAGATGCTTAACTTTACATAATGGTGTTAAACTCAGAAGATACCCAGGCTGTGCATTTGAGGAGGCAACAGTTTTTAGACAATGAGCGAAGGAGGTGTGGAATGAACCTGAATGTGAGCATCAGCAAAATGCAGACTTGTTTTAGGGTTTAATAATGTCTTCTGGCACATTTTATCTTGGGATATATCCTTACCATAGCCAAAATTCTTCGCAATATTTAGTGAGTAGCAAAACTGTAGAAATAAATGTAAATGAAGATGTTTAAAAATCTTTCTAAATAAAAATAACTAGCACAAGATTCCTTGTCTTATGGCAACCAGCACCACAAAGAAAGGTTACTGACTAAAATAATAAAGCACGTTATGACATGTATGGTAAATGCCTCTCAAAAATAGTTGCTGAAATTTAATGTTGTGGCTCAGAAGAAGTATTAAAGAAGGCACTTATTAAGAGCCTATTTCAGTTTGTTTGTCTAAAGATAAACACATGCATTTGCTTTTGTTTAGGACATTTCCCGTTATGGTAATTTGCATGATTTTTCACTGCCTTGCTCCTTTTAAAAAAGGATCTTAATTTTAAAACACTCTTCTCGTTTTATTAAAAAAAAAATCCCATGGCTTAATTTTTGGCAGATGCAATTAGAGACGTGTTAGTACCTTTTGCTGAGTGTTTCTGAGACAGAATTTAAGTTATCTCATGACTTTCTGTATTAATGACGCCTCCATTTGTGTGAATGAACAGATAGTTACAATGAATGGCATCTCTGGGAATGGAAAGATGTCTGTTGAAGAAAATGAATGTACAAACAAGAGTGTCTGAAATTATAAAATAAATCTTCTGGTGATGTGGTGGTGGGACTGCGGGTGGGGTTGGGCAGTTTGTGGGTGCACCAAAAAACACAGAATGAGGACCTCAGCCTGCGTGTGCTCTGTGTACAAGGTGCGTCTGTGGAACTGCTCATGTGACACTCTCACTGGTGGTACTTGGTTGCTTTGTATCTTATGACGGCTGGAGGCAGAGCCCTAGGAACATTTCATGAAGAGGAAGAAGTCTATTCTGTATTCAGTTTAAGGTGAATATGAGTAAGTTTTTGCTAAAGGGTAGTTTGGAGGCACCGTGGAAGATGAAGATTAATTTTTGGGAGTATGGTAGGATACATGCCATTTCTGTGAAGGATGGATGATCATTTGGATTTATGTATTTATGTTTTACTGCCTGACTGCAAGGCATTTAGTCTTTCCTCCTCAGCAGAGTTGGCAAGAGAAAACCCAGTCCTTTGGAAAGAGAAGCTCTGGAATTTCTGAGTGGTCCAGATCATAGAGGGTCTCGTTTGACTTGCTAAGTATTTTGCATTTTAACCTGGTAGCAACAGGGAGAAGTCATTAAAGAAGAGTGATCAAGGGAGTGATACAGTGGGATTTGTGTTTTATTAGGAATCCAGCTGATGTGAGGAATGGATTTGAACTGGGTAAAACTTGGAATAGGTTGTGTAGACTGCTAGGATCGTCTTGTAGCCATCTGGTGAGAGGGGATAATGACCCGAAATGAGGCAGTCACGGGGGGGAATAGACCTACCAACTTGATAGCATGGGTAGACAAGGGAAGGGTAGAGACTGAGAAGATTGCCTGGCGGGATTAGAGGCTGAGATTGGGCATATAGGGAAGGAACAACTCAGGGAGGTGTGCAGGTTAGTGTGGAGCGTGTAGGAATGATTGATTTCATTTTGATTATGTTGAAATAAGACATTTAGGTAACATCCAGGAGATGGCTTACTGTGCCCTTGTCACTGTGGATCTGTTGATCTGTTGTTAGGTAAGGGAATTTGACTCGAGGGCAGAAACTTTTTTTTTTTTTTTTTTGAAGGAAAGCCTATTATTGTTTTCCCTCTAAGTTTATCTGTTGGTTCAGATGCATTTATTCTGAATTTCCTTGTCTACTTTCTAGGATATTGTTATCACTTTAATTATACTGCAAAATAGAAGCTTTTACAGTTTAGCAGGAACCAGTGAATTGAGATGATCTGATTCTTTCCTGGACAGAAGCCCGCTGCCCAGCTGCCCTCCTGGGGTGGTTTTATCGTGGGTGGCTGTTTTTGCTCTCACACAGGATGTGTTTGCAGGTTGTTGTATTTTCATCTCCCGGGTTCTCTCAGTCCATAGGTGTGGGTTTTGATTGTCAGATTGTTGCTGCTCTTGTACCCACCTCCAGAGCCAGCATGCTGCTTGGCGGGTAATACCTCCATTGTGTAAGCTTCCCCTGCTGGTTCAGGGACAGGAATTATAGCTTCATATATTTTTTTTGATAGCTTTATTGACCTATAATTCACATTCCACACAAGCCACCACTTAAAGTATACAATTTAGTTGTTTCTCATGTGTGTATTCACAGAATTGTGCAACAATCACCACAATCAAATAGAACATTTTTATCCTTTCCCCAAAGTAACCACATACGGCTTTGCTGTTAATCCCTCCCTTTACCAGCTCCCCAAACCTCTACGCCGAAATAATCACAAATCTACTGTTTGTGTCTATATTTTTGCCTATTAATTTTTTTAATTACATCATTGACTGCCTCTTCCGATTTTGGCTTTGTATAGATATTTTGAGCTTCTCCAGAGGGAGGCAGTGTAGGTTCTCATTATAGGCTTGCAGGGAAAAAACAGAAGCAGAAGCAGCAAAATGTACAAACACCCTGCTTGATAAACACAAGTGTTTGAGACCTAGTATAGGACTTTGAATCACACCAACGTGAAGGACCGAGAAGGCAGACAAAGTAAAAGAAGAAAAACAAATACTTCCAGGACTGCATTTCTTTTAAAGAATAATAGTAGAGAAATAGCAGCCTTACCTGGGCTGTTAGTTGGAGCAGGACACTGATAATGAGAAACACCTGGTTTCTATTTCTGGCTGTGCCCTTTGACCCATTCCTTTAATCATTCTGGGTTATTTTGCTCATTTCTTAAGCATACTTTACTCCAGCTGATACTTGTAATAGTATCCAAGCCACAGTAGAAGACACATCTCACATACGCACATACAAATAAAACCCCCCAAAATCTGTCCCTGGTTTTTATATCATATAATCTTGTTTTATGTTTCTTACTTATAAAATTAAGACAGCATTATAGCAAATAAGATGAGATCACAAAGGTGCTAAGGGGAAATGTGGTAATTGGAATGTTAGTAGTCAGTTACAGACTTTTTCTTTTTTGTATTTTATTAAGTTCACTGTTTCATTAGAGAAGTCCTAATCTAAAATTAGAAATTTGATTTCTCATGGCTTTTCTTTGAGGCAGGCATCTGCGAGCCCATGGACGACCCTGTTTTTAGGGTGTCCTAGGTAGAGCCACACACACCCTGCAGGAGCCCCTTGTTCCGTTTCGTTGTAGATGATCTTGTTCTGAGACCTGTCTGGAGGTGATTTATTAGCACTTAATGGAGGGGCTGATATCATTAAAGTCAGGTACCCTTCTGCTCTTCTCAAGATTTATAACAATGTCTGTTCACTCAGCCCACGGAGCCCAGCCAGAGCTGCCTTTAGTCGGGTGGTGAATGCATCTCTGCTTAGAGGGAGTGAAGGAATACCACTCTGTCAGCTCTCTTGATATAAACTAGCCTTTAGGCAGGTACCGTGGTGATGTGTCGAATCTCGGTTCCCAGGGGATGTCTGCTGTGTATCTGCAGCTTTAATGTTTCACTTAATATCCTTTTTGGCTACGGAGCGGGGCGCGGACTGCTCTCCAGCAGCAGGCAGCGTTTGGCTCAACAACTTGCTCATTGTGTGCCCATGCTGCGCTGAGCGAGTGCCGGCTGTGAGCATCTGCCGGGGGGCTTTCTTCCTGGCATTTGTCTGTGTTTTTTTCAATTGAGAAGAAGTTGAAGGAAAACCAGCCTTCTTTTGCCTAGCACCTCAATCCCTGTATCTTTCAAATGCGTTCCTGGAAACGAGCATGCTCAGAGAACTGGCAAATCATTGTCCAGTGACCGGGAGGAAATGATCATTGCTCTTCATTTATAATGCAAATTCTGAGGTGTCTCCAGAAGTGTGGTAAACTTAAAATGATGGCTGTGGTGAGAACGTCTCTGCAGAAAGTTGTGGTTTTGTTACATCGTTTACAAAGGATGGCAGTTTCTTCTCCTCGGTATCAGAAGCTCTGTAAGGTAACTGAGTGATTGAAATGAGGATCTTGGGTGTCTGACAATTCTCCTGTTTCTCAGGCTCTAAACACTAAGCTTTCAGCGTGCTTACCAAGGAAAGATTTCTTTTCTTAGTGACTGATTATAAAAGCTGTTAAAGTGAATTGCTTCATTGAATTTTGTTTGGGTATCTGAAACAAGCATTGTTTTAGTGCATCGTTTATTTTGCATTTGACAAAATCTTCTGAGAAGGGCTAATAAACTGGAGAAAATATGGCAAAACTACATTCATTAAGACCTATTATTTCTGTGATACTTTGTAGTGTCTTCATATTAAATGGTATATTAATCTTGTGTAAATTTCAGTAAATTGAAAAGGAGAGTTTAAAATAATTTAGTAGATTACTTAATAACTGTCTGTCCCTTTCTAGCTAGTTGTTTTTCCATTAAAAAATTAAAGCACATTTTAGAAACACTAGACGGAATCTCATCATAAAATATCCCCTATATTCTTGACTCTTCGTATGTTATAGCTGAACCTGAAGAACTCGATTTTATTTGAACAGGTGGATTAAGTACACTTCCAAGAGGTAACTTGTTTGACACTTGCAAATTTCAAATACGACGTCATCTTAAACATAAACCATTGAACGGGCTCCTGTGTTTTAAAGAAAAGTTGGCTGTTGTATTTTTTATTCTAGTTTGATTTATACCATGTTCATACTGTCTCATTACTTTGTCAAAAATTGGAGCAATTTGATAGAAAAGGAAGGAAGGAATTGTAGCAGGAATGTGAAAGCAATTTATACAGCACCGCAGTACCACATTCTGCCTTCATCATGCTCTTAGTACCATATTCTCAAGAATGTCTCTCGTTGCCCTGGTAGCTGCCCAAACTCGTTCGTAGTTGGAACGACTGTCTCTAGGACAATAGGACTTTCCCAGTGATGTAAAATATGACCTGTCCAAGAATCTAAACTGCATGTTATGTGGCAGTGCATTAGAAGGGGAAAGCAGTATTTCTGTTAACTTTATCATATATTTTTATTTTGTACAGCTTGGTCAATTAACTGTATTTCTGTCTAGAAACTTTTTTTGGGAAAAGTTTTAGGAGATAAGATTATTAGCGGGGCATTCTTTACAGAAATACTTATAAGGGTTTCATTTGCATGAGAAATTACTTGAATCTTCATACAAATTAATAATTTAGTTGTAAAAACCACAAATTAATTATTTCAGTGTGTCGTGTCTTGGTTCACTTCAGAGAATAGTTTATTCTGATATAAACATTCCATGTATTTCAGGAACAGGGAGCTTTGATAACAGTATAAAAGCTCATTCACTAATCCATGATATTTTACCTCTTTAACTACAAGTGCGAATATATAAAGCATTTTTTTTTATTAGCTGGGTTATTTTTTTTGATCCATTTATATGCATACTTTCACAAAAATCAGGTCTTTTTCTCAAGTCACATGACCAAAGTATTGTTAGTCTGAGGTAGGAAATGGTAGAAATTCAGATATTAGAGAAAGTTATTTAGTTTCATAATTATACCCCAAATAAGCACAAGTTCAACTACTGAAGTCATTGGGTAAATTAATTGCTATCAGAAGTCCTCTTTGGATAGATTTCTTGAGACTTATATTTTCCTAAAGAAACCATTAAAATTTAAATATTTAGAATAAATGTACTTTTTGCTTTTAAAAAATTAAAACTTGTGTTGTTTGCAGTTGAAATGTTATCTTCCACATTTCTTTGCTCGGATGCGAAATTAACAACTGCCCAGATAATCAAATGGGAAATATGCAATTCCAGTACTTGCCAGCAGGTGCCAATATAAGGCAGTGATATATGAGATTTTGGCTGAGGAACTCGAAGTCTACAATAGGAGGTGGTAAAATTACTTTGAAATAAATCAGCTAGTAACAGATATTATTTATTTGCTTGGTTAAATTTTGAAAATTGATCGTAGTTACAGAGCTGTGTTAACTTATATGGTATAAATTAAAAGTTTTAGTTGCAGAACTAAATATTAACTGTTGGTATCCCAAATACTAACATAGGTAGGTATCTATCTTTAGCAAGAGAAAATACATAATTGTATTATAATTATCAATAGTCTTTGTATACTATTTAAACATTTAAACAAGTTTGATGTTTATTTACTTTAAGATACCATAAATTCTTTTCCCCTTAAATTGTGGATGTTATAATGAGTGTCTCTCCCTATACCTCCTACATTCTCTAAATTTAGTTTCTTAGAAAGGAAATGCTGTAAGTTTCAGTGTTTCTTCGTAAAAATGTAGAGGTCTCTTGTAAATGCATTTACAGATCAAAGTGAATGGGAAAAAATGTTGCATAATCAAAGGGAGATGTGACTATTTTAAGTTCATATTGAGATTTTGAAATCCAGTGTCTGTTAATATTCTGACCCTCTTTTCTTCTTCAGGATCTCTCTTTTTACATCTTATATGGAAATTTAGTCTTTTATCAGACTTTCCTCTGTGATACCTTGTCTTTGCTTATTTTCATACTTCTCTGGAGTGTCAGAAAACAGTTCATGTATTACACATTTGGAAATTTATGTTGAATATTCTCATTGTGTGTATTTCCTCTGTTTTGAAGGGGGGGGGGGATAGGTAGAATTTGGCATTCATGGCTCTCAGAGTTAAAATATGGTTTTCCTCCTCTTCACCTATTTACCCATTTACTTGTATTTTTCCCTTTAAAAATATTTCTTCCGGGGGCGCCTGGGTGGCTCAGTGGGTTAAAGCCTCTGCCTTCGGCTCAGGTCGTGATCCCAGGGTCCTGGGATTGAGCCCCGCATTGGGCTCTCTGCACCGCGGGGAGCCTGCTTTCTTTCTCTCTCTCTGTCTGCTGCTCTGCCTACTTGTGATCTCTGCCTGTCAAATAAATAAATAAAATCTTTAAAAAAAAATTTCTTCCGTATTCTACATCTCATAAAATTTGGGTAGGAAACTGAAATGGAAGTGCTGCTTACTTGGAGATATAATTAGCAGCAGTGAAATTGCCCTGATGACCTAAAATCACCTCATGCTGGATGCTAATTTTTCCAGATTTGGTTTTGATTGCTTAGTTCCTTTAAAATATTAATGATTAGAAAAAACAATTTTTCTTCTCATAGAGAGCACAGCAAAAACAATAGCATGATTAAAAAATAAACTTGACTTTGTTTTCATTGTTATGTGATTATTTGAGGATATTTTATCATTAAATTTTTGTATAAAGCTGAATTTATGTTGAGTTGGAAAAGAATTTTATAAGTCCTGTTTTCTTCTTTGGTGTCCATTTTCATAAAATACTTATTAATTGAAGACATGGTAAAAGCATTTTTCTTTGTAAAGCAGATTGGGATATGAACCATTATAGCAAAATAAGAAAAAAAAAGTATAATTAGTGTTATAAATTGGAATTCTCATGACTTAATAAGCATTTTAACATTTTTGATTTAAGTAATATAAATCACTTTAGCTTATGTGGCTTTAATCATCTGCAAACTTTTTTGATCCTGTAGTCCTATCAGCGAAAATATTGTAAATACACACACACACACACACACACACACACACATAAACATATAGTCATTTTAAAATCATACACATATGCTGTGCACAAATCACATATTAAATAGTAGTAGAGCATAGTTTTGTTCTTACTTTTAACTGTTCTCTTCTTACACCTCAGTTGGTTTTCCTTTTCTCTCTGTGTCATACACATGGCATTTTGGTGACCATTTGGTGACTGATTTAGTGAAATTGTGGCTT
Organism: Mellivora capensis; assembly: GCA_004024625.1. Classification (NCBI taxonomy): domain Eukaryota; kingdom Metazoa; phylum Chordata; class Mammalia; order Carnivora; family Mustelidae; genus Mellivora; species Mellivora capensis. The sequence continues at coordinate 40,259 of PISX010013225.1, read as the reverse complement.
TTGTGATGGTGCTGATCTTGAAGTATCCCTGAAAAACCATGTCTTCTTGTATCAGAGCAGCTATCGGTGAGTACTCTTGAAGAATAGAGACCAGAAAATCTTGAGATCTTGCCCTGCAAACTTGGATTGACTGGTGATGTCTCCAGAAGTCTTGCTGTGTGTGTGTGTGTGTATGTGTGTGTGTGTGTGTGTGTGCTTATGTGTAGACAACATGGAGCTCTGTGGAAGGATATATGGCCACAGAGGCACATAGTGTCTGGACAGAGTTTCAGATTCATTGACAAAGTAAATCCACACACCATTTTTCACCAACATGTGTGGGTTCCCTTTATTTAGAGGTAGTTAAGATTGAGTATGTGTTTTTAAGAAGGTGTGGAATGGAATGATGTATTTTCAACCCCACATAGTTAAGCTTTGTTTTTTTGTTTGTTTTAAAAGATTTTATTTATGTATTTCACAGACACACACACACACACACACACACACACACACACACACACGGCAAGAGAAGGAACACAAGCAGGGGGAGTGGGGAAGGGAGAAGCAGGCTCCCTGGGGCTCCATCCCAGGACCCAGGGATCATGACCTGAGCCGAAGGCAGACGCTTAATGACCGAGCCACCCAGGTGCCCCTAAACTTTGTTTTTTATTCCCAAACATTTTCTTACTTTTATTCCCCAACATTTCTCTACCGTTTCCCCCCTCGTGGAATACTACTACCCATGGGTAATCAAATCTTCATGTGTTTTAGGGTGACGGGGCTTTACTTAGTTGTGATCTGAATGTCAAAATGTAAGTATTGTCAGGTCAGCTCTCAGTCTCCATAATCAAATTGTATACATGATCGTTTGACCCATAGAAGGTTGGAGTCATGGTCTCTGCCTGGAGGTAGAACTCCGGTTGATCATATGAACATTGGCTCTTCTTGGTTTTACGAGAAATTTTCAGTTTGGTTACCTCAGAAAATTTGTGAAGGGTGAGGTATAATGGAGGAAAATGCCATACTTGGAAGGATTTGCATACCTTTAACCAATCACCATTGATGCATTAGGCACGTTGCCTCACAACTCTATGAACCCTGGGCAGACTACTTCTCTTTCTCTCCATTTCTTTCTGCGCCCTTTCAGAGGGCTGAGATGATAGTGAAGTGGGTCATTGGAGACAGCAATTATATCTCTACATGTCATCAGGTATTTTCTTGTGGCTTCCAAAAGCAGCAACATGATTTCAGATGATTCTCTGATCGCTGTGTTGCCAAAGCTCCCCAAGTCAAGATGTATATCAAAATCATTTTCTTTTCTTTTTTATTATTATGTTCAGTTAGCCAATATATAGTACATAGTATATCATTATATATCATTATCATTATATATCATTATATATATAGTACACAGTATATCATTATAGCATATCATAAGTTTTTGATGTAGTGTTCAACGATTCATCAGTTGCATATAACACCCAATGCTCATCGCAACACGTGCTCTCCACAATCATTTTAAAATCTGGTTATCTAACTAACATTTTATTAATCAGGAAACTCATGCTATCAATGACTTTTGGCTAGGTGTAGTATAATTAGATATGATGTAATGCTTTGTCAGTTAACTAAAAGTAATTAAAACCATTCTACAAGATTGCATTTTAAATAGTTCCTTGATAGTCAAGATACCATTATTTGCATAAGTCTACATCTGTGATCTACAAATCAGGGAGAAGTCAGTTGGACAGAGTTGGAGTAGAATTATGGATACGGATAAAAGTTCTCCTTTGTTTTTAGAGTAGCATTTGATACTTGTGACTAAAATGTTGATGATCTGTGTTTACCTAGGGGTAAAGTTTATTAAATTTCAAGGGGAAATTTCCAAGCTGGATGTACTGCTGGATTTTAAATGTACAGACATAATCCACTCCCTCTTACTAGGAACTGTGAGCACTGCCAGCTTCTCTTGATATATTTGGTAGTTTATTTTTAGCTCTCTAAAATAAGCAATTAGTAGAACTCTTACCATAGAGATAAAAGAATATAGAAAATTTCATGCTGTGGTAGGTTTCTCAGTTTCACAAAGTTTATTCATTTCTGGGCAAGGTAAATGAGTCCAAATAATTGAAATTGGAAAGCATAAAGTGCATGAGACGGTTTCTTTTCATTTTTCTTCTAGTTTGTTAAGTTATGTGGAATTGTAGAAGATTAATTTATAACAAAGCTCACTTATAAAAGCAGACAGAGCCTTTTAATGCTTAATAAATAACAGGCTGATATGAGAGTATGTCTTGATAAAGCTTAAGCAAAAACATCAAATGGAAGACAGTGTTGTACTGTTTTCACAATAGACTATTTTACTTTAGCTTTAAGAAAATTGAAAGAAAAATGGTCAAATACAGCAATAAAATAACTGTAGGCTTTCATGAGTAAAAAAAGTCGTTACTACTGATAAAACTTCCTTTCATTTTTAGAGTGTTTTAGAGTTTACAGTGTTTTCACATATTTCATCATTAATACATATGGTGTTAATTAGTAATTATATTGTTACTGATCCTTAAGAGATAGGTAGGAAAGAGACCATCATTTTTCCCATTAACAAATGGAAAAACGGGATTGGTACATTGACAGGTTAGGGAGCCTGTCGATAATTGCTTGGCTGGGGTCCCTGGGTGGCTCAGTCGGTTAAGTGTCTGACGTGGGCTCAGCGATCTCAGGACCCTAGGATCCAGTCCCACGTTGGGCTCCATGCTCAGTGGAGTCTGTTTCTCCCTCTCTCTCTGCCCCTCCCCCTGCTCGTGCTCTCTCTCTCTCTCAAATAAAAAAAAAAATGCAAACATAATTGCTTAGCTAATATGTGGCACAATCTGAACTAAACGTAGGTTGTCTGAATCTTGTGTCTCCTTACTCTTAATTTCAGATAGTTTTAGGGGTATCTGGACTAAATTTCAGATTTTTAGGGATGCTGGACTAAAATGAGCCATGCACCCTAGAAAGCGAAATCTAGGTAGTAGATATCGTTTTATTCTACATTCTCTTGCTGTACATCTTATTTTCTAAAGAAATTTAGCCTCCAGTATTCTTTAAGACATGAGGAGATGTTGGAAATTCTCTGATTCAGCTATTTCATTTTACAGATGAGGATACAGATCATCTATAAGGGATATTTTATTGCTACTAGTTTTGTAGGATGGAGATGTACTTGTTTTCTCCTAGAAGTTTAAGCCTAATGGAATATGTTCTTTTCAAAAGTACTTTGATATTTGAATTCTAAGAGAACAAAGATTTCATTCTAGTTTAAACTTAAATAGTGGGTGCTCTTTTAATGGACTTATTTTGCAGTTTTATAAAAAAGATGGATTTGTTCATTTTAATGCAAATTAATACGGTCGGTTCTGGGTTTTGACTCATAATTTAGTTTGGTTTGAGTCTCAATACACAAGTATTGAATTATGTATTCACTGAAACTAATTCTCTAGCCTCAAATATAGTTTTTTTATCATTATATTTAAAAGTACATAATAGCTCCTTAAAAGAATAAACTGAAAATAGTCAACTAATTTTCTAGACTGGGTCCTTTCTAATAGGAAATTTGTGGGGGATTTTTTTTTGTCATTGTTTTTTGTTTGTTTGTTTTTGTTTTTGCAATTCAACTCAAAGATCCTGTATTAAATGGCTAACATATGCTGAAGTACATGGTAAGCAGCATAAGCATGAAGTACAGTATTGCATTTTCGACGTACAATAAAGAAGTTCAAGTAACTTGTTCTGAAGACTCAGCTTGAAGTATTGCAAGGAGAAGTTTCCCTTGACCACTGAGCTTGTGACAGAAACTCTTGTAGGAGGAGTATTCCTCAATTTTGGGGGGCTTTTCTAGATTATTGATTAGGCTTCCAGATGGCACTTGAAAATCTAGATGACCCACAATGAAACTGATGGAATCTTAATTCATATCAGACATCACATTTGGAGGAAGTCCCGTTCCATTGCCAGAAACTGAACAGAGCAAAGAGGTAATCTTTACTATGACTGACACAGGAGGAAAAACAAGTACGTTTGTTTGGAAGAGAATGGGAAGAAACTGCTGAGCCTCTTAATGTATCCTATCATGCTTAAGAATTATGGGTTTTAGGGGCACCTGGGTGGCTCAGTGGGTTAAAGCCTCCGCCTTCAGCTCAGGTCATGATCCCAGGGTCCTGGGATGGAGCCCCACATCAGGCTCCCTGCTTAGCAGGGAGCCTGCTTCCTCCTCTCTCTCTGCCTGCCTCTCTGCCTACTTGTGATCTCTGTCTGTCAAATAAATAAATAAAATCTTAAAAAAAAAAAAGAATTATGGGTTTTGATGTCATCAGTTTTGAACCTCAGTTCACTCTCAAAACATTGGTATAGGTATACTATTAATTACAGCCTTTTACGGAAAGCTCTTGACATTTGACTCAAAAATGATAAAGAACGAGTTCAGTTTTGCTTTTTTTCAGGGCATACTTTGCAAGAGTTTAAAGACATGAAGGGAGAGAAAACTTTTTGCTTGAAAATAGTATCTGACACTGTATGTACTCCAGGTTCAGCATTTTAAAAGGCCAAGGTGTGTGTGCACCTACCCAGTGTGAGCGGCCAGGGGGCCGGAATCCCTTACGCCAGTGTGGTTGCAATATGGACATAAGGGAAGTTTGTCTGTGATTAGGGCTTGTTTTTTTTTTTTTTTTTAATAAACTTTCTTACTAACTTTATATATCATGAATGTTTTTCCATGTCATTAAACATTTCTTACATTGTGATTTTTTTTTATAGTGTTAAATATAATTGTATTGAATGGCTGCAGGATAATTTATCGAAGCCATCAACTCTGGTTAGATAACTAGGTTACTACCAGTGTTCTCATGATAAATAATTCCGTGATGGATATTGTTATACATCATTGAGTACATCCTGATTATTTCCAGGATGTGTTTTTAGAATAGAGTAATTGGACCAAATTAACATTTGATGGCTTCAGTTTACATATTGCCGAATTTCCCTCTTGCGAGGTGTTACCCATTTTTATGTCCATTGGCAGCTTGAGTGCCTAATTTCCTGCTCCCTCCCAGAAAACAGGTGATATCAGTTAAAAAATATTTTATGAAATTGTTAGATGGAAAACATAGCCATGTTGTAGAATGTAAACTAAAATCCAGGGGCGCCTGGGTGGCTCAGTGGGTTAAAGCCTCTTCCTTCCGCTAGGGTCGTGATCCCAGGGTCCTGGGATTGGGCTCCACATTGGGCTCTCTGCTCGGCTGGGAGCCTGCTTCCCCCTCTCTCTCTCTGCCTGCCTCTCTGCCTACTTCTGATCTCTGTCTGTCAAATAAATAAATAGATAAATCTTAAAACAAAACAAAAAACCCTATAATCTAGCGAGGTTAACTGATTTACCCAAGGGTGGGACCAACTAATCTATTCCAGGAGCGTCTGGGTTCCAGATACTGGGCTGAGAACCCAAACACTGTGATGTCTAAAATGGGATGGGACAAAACCGTGTAGTAAAGCTAACAGTTTTTTGAACACAGAAGGAAAAAAGTAAACTGATTTGAAAATGTCAGGGAAGTATTTAGAAAAAATGTAGTATCTCATAGGGCTCTCGAGGAGTAGGTTGAGTTTAATAGAGTAGAGAATTCTGAGAATAGACATGTGAATGAACAAACACACATGGCACAAAAGTGTGTCATCATAGTTAGAAAACATGGGCTACTTGTTTATCAGAAATGGCTATGAAACTCACCCATTAACATTCTCATCTCCATAAAAAAATTATTCTTTTGGTGGCCAGCTATGCATGCCAGATTGACTTTTGATTGTTTCCAAAACTGAGTCCAGTTTTAAAGGAAAAATATTTGTGAGTATTGGCGCTATTCAGACATGAAGGGCATTTCCAAAAGGGAACTATAAAATGAAAAATTTCACAATATCATGTCTTTGAAATAAGAACATAGCTCTTCCAAATGTCTTCTTTAAATGGAACAACCTTCCTTTGGACATGAGTCATTTTGGTATGAGAGTGACAAAAACAGTTATACTTTTAATTGTAACTCAGTTGATGAGAGAATGATATCAAGCAAAATTAAAAGATAATTCACAGTGGAAGTCAGGCTATCCACTGTTAATTATAGATTTATGGAACCTTAAAGTTAATGAAAATTGAAACTGTTTGACCAGTTTCCTCATTATTAGATATGAGGAAACAAAGCCTTAACATTTATATGGAGCTTTGCTCTTAATGTGCTTTGCTGTATTATTTTATGCTGCCCAAGATCACACAGCCAAGTGATTCTTGGCTATATATTTAAGTTTCCAGGAGATTACTCTAGTGTCCATTACATTTTATGTGTGCTTATTTTAATAGAATGTGTATTTAACTTTGCCTGATATTATAATTTGATGTTTATTTCCGTGTTTCTCCTTCTGAATCATCAGTTTCTTGAATTTGGGGTCATATCTATTTTAGAAGTATTTGCAAATGTTGAATAAATAACCCAAATTTCTTTTTTTTCTGAGATTTACAATGTTGTTATAATATAGTAGAGATGCTGTATTTGGACTCCATATTATTCTTTTTAAAGAGTTTTATTGAAATATAATTCATGTACAATACAATTCACTCTTTTGAAGTGTACAGTTCAGTGTGGTTTTTTTTTTAGCATGTTCATAAGTTGTGCAACTATTACCACAATTAAATTTTAGAACATATCCCCTCCCCAAAGGATCCACGGGCAGTTGCTTCCCATTTTCTCCACTCTAGCCCTAGGCAACCACTAATCCATTTTCTGTTTTGTTTTTTTTTTCTTGTTTTTAACATGAGATTGAGAATAAGAGTTTGAAACTGTAAGTATTAGGTAAAAGGGCTGGAAAAATAATACAATTTGCCGTGATACATTTACTACTTCATCTTAAAGAATTTGATAATTTTGGAGTTTTAATTATCAATAAAAGGAGAGCTTTTGTTAAATGGTTTGTAAACCTTATAGCACCATAAAATATGGTATTTATTTTTCGTATTAATTATTTACAGTACTGTAAAAATGAAGTATATTGGGGAAAATGTTGAATTTGAAATCTGAAGCCCTAGGTTGGATGACCCTGCTTGCTGTTTGATCTTTTGTAATGTTCAAGTAATATATCAGTCCTCAGTTTCTTCATACAGACGGTGGGAATAATACGCATTCTGGTTACTTTAAAAGATGTTATAGGAATGCTAAGTTAAAGTTTGTGAATTTGCTACAAGGGCTGGCGTATTAGTAAAATTAAAATACTAAATTATCTGTAATTTCTTTTTCTGTGAACCAACCAACCAACAAAAACAATGGCGATATTTACTCAAGTGTGCTTTTACCTTGGCCCCCTGATGAAATAATTTTTGAAACAGTGAAAGAATGTACTAACTAAGAACTTCCACTTGTCTCAACTCAGGTGGCAGAATGTTGACTCCCAGCCACCCAAGTCTTTGCAGTGCAGGGTCTTTTCATTTTTCTCTTTTCCTACGGCATCAAACCAGCTTCCACATTAAGGTATATTCTCTGCCAGAAAAATCATACTATTTCCAAACAACTTAGATTCACACTGAGGCTACATGAAAGGGACCATGTCTTCCGAGAAGGACTAATGGCCCCCAAGGCAGCAGTAGCTACTCAAAAGAAAGATTCTGAAATTTTTATGCAATCCCAAATCAGGGCAGTCATAATTTTTATAACCTTTACATTATTTGTCTCAGAGGCTGGTGGGCACATATAAAACGTGGGAAGGCTTAAGGAAGGTCTTTTTTTGAATTTCAATAATAATGGAATATTCTGGTAATTCTGAGATGATTTTGTATAACCTGTATTTTGAGAGTGAGGTTTTGATAAGTACTGAATAACCTGGATTAATGACTATAATGACTGAGTGCTGTTTTGCATTAATTCTTGAAGCAAATCCTAGATTGCATCATTACATAGCCTTTCATTATGGAAGATCCTTACATAGTGTGGTGGTAAAGAAGGGGAAACATTTACTCTTTTTGAAGTAATTGTGTCTAATGGAAGTCTAATGACCTATTACGCTTATTTCTAAAAGCTGAGCAGCGAAGCTTGAGAGAAGCTAGTGAAAGACTTGAGAAATGATAATGTAAACCAAAATCTTAGGAAGTCTCATGTGGTTGAGAATCAGTACTTTATGACAATTAAATAATTCAGTAATTTACTTGTGCCAAATGTCATCCTTACTTGAAAAGCTGAAGTGATTTCTCCAAATGTGCCCATACCACAGAGAGCTGGGGTAGAGGGCTGCTTCTGGCTAGGTGTCTTGTACCTTTTCTATGTCTTACAGTGTCTCTGAGTTTAATAGTTGATTGAACAAGGTGGAGAGCATAGTGTTCTGGCGGGTACTGAAATAATAGAACTTAATAACCACTGATGACTTTGGATATTTTCAAGCTTATTTTCTTCATCTTTTAAAGATGAGAAGACAGAGGCTTAGAGGGGTTCATTGATCTGTCTTAGGACCTATTAATGGTGAGTGGCAATGGTTGAATTGCTTTGACAAGGATATATTCTATTTTTGGATTTCATGGGACTGTATGATTAAAAATGTATTTTATAGGTTTCTGAGATAGGTTATTGACACCAACTGAATCACATAGTTGGTATAAATGATTTACTTGGAGATGGGTCCTGAAAATAAGTGAATGAAACATACCTTTTTAGATCAAACACATACTGTAACCTCCTCCAGTTGTTAAAGTTGATTGTCGGTACAGCAGTTCTTACTTTGCTGTCTTTCAACTCTTCTGGATCCTTGAATATTTTCATGATAAGTGCCTCAAAAGTAGCAGCAACTTGACAGAGGTAAAGATTGGAGAGATTACTTGGAGCTCTACAAACTTAACTTGGAGCTCTGCAAACTTAACTATGGAGATTCGTGAAAAAATTTCAGTTGCCTTCTATGTATATTCCTCACATTTCCAAAACTTAGGACTAGGACCAACACAACAAAATAGTTTAAAAGTGTCTTGACTTCCTGATACTATTTACCGAGTCTGTAGCTTTTTATTCTTTTAGCTCATTTAAAGTGGAACAAGTCATTTTAAAATTCTCAGTTTTCCTTTACAAAAGCTTCACGTGCCTACTAGAAGGACACAACTTCCCAAAGCATGAAATGTGTAGTGTTGACACCGTCGTTTAGCATCGTTTAATAATTCTTGTGGAGATTAGAAAGAAAATTGTCTTTGTGAAAGCATTCAGTATTTGACATTTTAATCTAATAGGGAAGTTTGGTTCATACCCCCTACTCAACACGACTTTCCAAGTCCTGTTTGGAGCTGATAACTTTGGTGCCGTCAGGCTGAGGGATGCTTGACAGAACGTCTTCATCTTTCGTGTTTGTCCAGGTTGGTAGAAATTTATCAAGACACGATCCTTAAAATCCTTATACCCTGGGACTATCCTTACTTCTGATTTGGAGGGACACATCAACTGTGCCAAAGGAAAAATCTACTCATAATACATTACTACAAAGGCCATTCATATTATCATCTTTTTGTTTTGCTTTTCTCATTTCTTCTGAGTCACTATGTAAAGCTGCTGCTTTATAGTAATTTGACTTAATCACACATGGTTTGGCTCTTTCAGGACTCATGCTGTTATTTTTAAGTTTTCTGTCTCTTATACCTTTCTATCTCAAGACATACATATATATACAGAACACTTTCACACGGCCAAATAAACCAAAATTTCTCATCTGGTGAAAGAATGATAGAAACCATACTATTTGGAACCTGGAGTTGTTCCTTATTTGCTGAAAATTGTATGGAATACATTTTATGCTGTTTTCCAAGAATAAATTGGAATGGCGTATTTGGATTGAATTGGAATGAGACCATAAATAACTGAAGGAGTGGCTGGGAGATTTCAAAACGTATTTATTTATTTATAATGTAATTTGTGCTCCTGATTAATTGCTCTTGATTAATCTCCCTGCTCTTTAAATTAAATCAAAATTAACAAATATTTATTGCAGTCTCAGAGAAACCTCATTTAAGGATTAAAGCACCATGGAGAGCAGTAGAATGTTTCCTTTAATAAAAGCCAGAATGTGAAGACTAGGAACACTTCTCCCCATTTCTTGATTATATACATGTTAAGGACAAGTGCATGCTCGGGAAATGGGGGTGATTGATTAGGCTGGAAGGAATTGAGGAAAGGGATTCATTTAAATAGTTCTCCGTGATATCATTTTACATTGAAGAAAATCTTTTGGGAAGATAAACAAGGAATTAAATTACTTGTGAAGCAGCATGAGGCAGCGGAGGGTGCCCTGCAGAGGGACTGAGAGATTGACTTTCTGGACATGCTTTCTATTGTATTGAATGAAATGGGTAGGTCTCTGACTTTGCCAAGCTTTGCGGTCTTACCTTAAAGTTGGTGTAAAAAAATGTTTTTTACAAAAATCTATGAATTATTACTGTGAAGGAAATATAATGACAAGTCTTCCATATGCATGTGTAGTAAATCACTTTTAATTTTGTTTGGCAAATTAAAGCAGATTTCATTAGTTTTAAAAATAGCATTTACATTTTTACTCCCGGATATATTAAAAAGGAAGTGTTCCTTTTGTAAAATGCAGAAGAGGAAGAAGGAAATAAAACTTAACCATTAATTCTGCAACTCAGAAGGGAATATTATTAACATCTTTTCCTATTTTATGTCACTCTTCCTCTCTTTGTGTATAGATATGGGTGTGAGGCATATTCATACAAATTTGGAATCATGTTCCATATAATACTTTTTGCCTTTAAGGGTATTGGTGTTTTACTCCTCATAACAGTGTTCTATACACATTTTTATATTTCTTTATTTTTAAAATCATGGGTTTTTTTTATGGCAGTATTAGGAATCCCATTGTATTTTGTGAACTGGACAAATAACTTTTTTCTAATTTTGACCTTCTAATGCTGCAAAGGATTCTTTTTGTCTAAATCTCTGACTGTAACTGATTGTTATTTTTTGTTAGGATGAGTTCCTGTAAGTGGCTTTGCTGGATCAAAGGTTATACACTGCCAGATGGCTTTCCAAAAAGGCTGTTCCCAAGTATACTTTAATAGTGTGTGAGAATATTGGTCCTACCATACCCTTATTAGTCTTGAATTTTATAATTTTAAATTATTTGTCAATTTGATAGTTTTATACTGCATCACTGAATACTTGTAAGAATTTTTTTCTTACTGGCCCTTTGTAACAAAATTTTGATTTCCTTTGAACTAGTATACCTCTGATGTTTCAGTACCTGATCAACATCTATTTGATGTTAGGGAATTCAAATTACTTGGGAAGCAATTCTGTCACTGAAGTTATGAAGTACTTTCCAAAGTACTGGAGAGCACAACTACAAATCTGAGTCCGTATCATAAAAAATTTTGACATCGTATGAGAAAAAAAATCAGACATAACAATGATTTATAAAAAATGCCAATTCACAGATTTGTTAGTTCCCAGAATGAAAACAGAAGTCACATGGATAGTCTCAGCATTATTTGAGTAATTGATATTTTCTGGAGAATTCACTTTTACATTTTCAATTAATTCTGAAAAGGTCTAGTCCACTCATGACATAGGAATAGTATCTCAGTATTCATATTCTCATTAAAATTTAAATATGTAAAATACGTTTGAATTAAATGATTTCAGAATTTGAATTCCATCTATCTCTGCAAAAAACCAAAATCACTCAAGTCTGCAAGTATTTTTTTCTGAGCCTAGCCTCTTGTAATGTTTATAGAAAGACCCACTCATCATAGTTAAGCAAAATTCTACCACCATGAAAAAGTTTTTTTCCAAGTTCCCAGAGAACATAAGATTTCACTTTGACATTGGCTTGACATTACCTTTTGGTTCTCAGAACTGACTGTATTGCCTTTATACCAACTCAGGACTTACTCAAGCCATCATTTATTTCTGACAGTTATATTCAAATCATCAAAGTATAAACTTTGTAACAAAAATGGATTTTCCATGCATCAAGATTCTATAGCACATCTGTCAAAGAGGTTTGCTGTACATGGAAAATCACAGCCTTGGTATCCAACAGTGGCACATAATACATAATCAGAAATATTTGATGAAGTGAGTTAGGATAGAATACCCATTTGCTAGGCAGGGCATTGATAACAGAACTTCCCTTGCAGCTTCATTATTAAACTGTAGTGTATTCCACTCTTCTTTTATTACCACCAAACAGCTTTTGTTTTATCATCAGTTTGGCAAGAGATAACCTGTCAGTTACTTGTAGAAAATTACTTAGAAATGAATCAATTTCTATTTATCGTATCTCCTCTACTTTAAAAGGCTACAGTCCCATGTTTCTTGTACCTAATCTCCGAATTCTTTCACTGTAGTGTGGGCACCAGTTTTTGCCTTCCATCTTTTCTATCTAATTCCTAAACCTTGTACTAAGAATGAAGTAAGAAATCTTCATTTTCAGATTTCATTAATATAGATGAAGGTTTAAGATAAGTTTCCTGATATCGAGGTATCTAGACGTTAAGCAGAAGAAATTAGTTTGATGGTTTCAGACAGTTTTTTATTTTCATTTTGGATCTCCCTTTTTTTCTTCTTTGTAAATGTTTGCCTTTGTGAGTTGCTAAAAAGAATAATTTTCAAGTTATATTCCTGTTTTAGTAGTATTTAAGTTCACACTATAATGTTTCTTTCTTGGAAAGCTAACATGGAATATATTTTGAGTTTTTTTTTTTATGTCTTAACATTGTCATTGAGGGTATTTGATTGTTTGAGCCTAATAGAAATAAATTCTGATTGTACCTTCTCAACCTGAAATGTGACAATGGTCAGAGATCGTAGATGAACTTAGTTTCATTCAGTAGTATTTATAAATACTGCTGTATTCAGTAGTATTCAATGTTCAATGTGTTCAATGTTGGGAAATAAAATAACTGATCTCTTTGCTGTTTTGGTGTGATGACATCATCCTACACAGAACACACTTCAAATCATATGCCGTTTGTACATGCACAGATGTAATTGCTAATACAAACCAAAAAAGAGGGAGAGACAGAGCAAGAGTGAGCTAGATGGTGTCTAGGGCATATAATAATTAGCATTTTTAGTAACAACATCTGTTGCTGGCAATATTGCTGGCAGTATTGTAGGAGAAAGCAGTCATTAAAATTAGCTAATGCTCAGTTTAAGTACCACACAATGTACTGACATTTTCAATATTTTTACTAGTTTTGGATTTCCTCAGTCCAATAAATTTGTGTTTTTGAGTTTGTTTGAATGCCTTGTATTATATTAAAAATGTTCTTCAGACTCCTACAAATCGATCGGGAGCTAAAGCTTGTATTTTTAGTGGGTCAAAGTAGCATTGTTGTAAATTGCTACAGACATTTATTGGAGGATGTCTTTCGCAAAGATTGGGATGCCCATGAACTTAAATAAATGTAACTTAGAAGGTCAGAGATGAGTTGGAAGAATTATTGGCAAGATTTAGACAGGCTAAGGACCAACAACAAGGTCACTTAGGTTGACCTTATTCAAGGTTGGGACTTTCCAGTTTTAACTCTGGAGTGCCCTCCTCTTGAGATACCTAAGAGTTCCAGACACTCCAGATGGCTGGCAAATTCACTGTGCAAGGCACCTTGGAATCCCACCTTGGAATGGATCTCTGATTTTGATCCTGCTTGATTTTGGTCCTCTCTCGGAGTTAGACACTGTCTTCCAACCTGCAATGCACAATTTCCTCAAGTCTTATTTTCTTACCATTCTTGAGGTTTCGTTCTGGAATTCTTTTTTGAGGTTTAAGTGTCAATATGAACTTTTAAAATTTAGTGAAGCTTAAGTCATTTGGATTATTTTGACAGGTAACCCATTGACTCCCGACCTGTGATTCCTCACTTGTACAGGGGTGTGTTGCTGCCTTCAAGTCATGGAGGAACCCCTCTGAGGAGGAGGAAAATGGTGACTTTGATCTTTTTTATCGTCTTTGTTGTCCACCTGTTTGCTAGTTTGGGAGTATGTCAAATTGAAACAGGAAAAGTAGTCTGTTTTCTCTTCAAAGATAGAACCCGCTCATGAATCAACATTTGAATCATATACTAAGATACAAAACAATTTTGGAATCTGCATAATTGTTCATGAAAATAAACACAGAGTCAGAAATTACTTTTCTGGAAATACTTTGATGAGCTAAAGTATTTCCTACTCTTGTTAATCCAAACTGGGTATCTTTCAAACACTGAGTGGGAGATATTAAAATGGGTACTGAGAAAGTGGTTTCTGTAGGCCAGTTAGTTTGGAAAATTCTGCAAATTATGCCCTCCTTTGGTGGCCCTGTGACACACATTATATATTCAAGGCTATGAAAACTCTTGCAGAAAGAATTATACTGAACTTGCTCATCTCAGTGTTTTTCAAACATTTTTTTTTTCCCTGAGCCAGTTTTTGTTACAGAAACCAGTTTAAGAATGCCGATCCAGTCATCCCAGAGTTTAACTTGCTATTTATGTTTGCCGAGAAAGTTGCAGAAAGGGCCTCTAGGTAAAGAAAGGCTAGTCATCTGACTTGTAAAAAAAGTTTTATTAAAAAAAAGCCAAGGCTTTTTGGCTCTTTGTGATTCTGACAATGTCTTTGTGGCAGAATTGACTCCAAGGCTTTATTAGTACCCTTAGAGATGGACACGAATAATGTCAGAATTCACAAAAAATGGCTGTATAAACCACAGTGAATTTATTCATTTGTATTGGAGGATGTCTTTCCCAAAGACTGGGATGCCCATGAACTTAAATAATGTAACTTAGAAGGTCAGAGATAAGTTGGGAGAATTATTGGCAAGTTTTAGGCAGGCTAGGGACTGACGACAAGGTCACTTATGTTGACCTTATTCAGGGTGGGAACTTTCCTAGTTTTAACTCTGGAGTCCCCTCCTCCTGAGATACCCAAGAGTTCCAGACACTCCAGATGGCTGGTAACTTCACTGCCCAAAGCACACCTGCAGTGGCTTCTTGTGTTCCCCACATTTCTTTTTTCTCTCCCCTCACAATTTGTGATGGTTAATGTTATGTGTCAATTTGGCCAGGCCACAATACCCAACATTATTCTAGATGCTTCTGTGAAGTTATTTATTTATTTATTTATTTAGATAAGGTGAACATTTAAATTGGTAGACTTTTTTTTCCTTCCAAATTTTAATTTTAATTCTAGTTAGTTAACATACAGTGTAATATTGGTTTCAGGAGTAGGATTTAATGATTCATCACTTACACATAATGCCCAGTTCTCATTATAACAAGTGCCCTCCTTCATACCAAAAGAAATAAAAAGCATCTAAATCAGTAAGGAAGAAGTCAGACTTTCACTATTTGCAGATGACGTGATAATCAGTAGACTTAGGAAAGCAGATTATTCTCCATAATGTCGGTGGGCCTCATCCAATTAGTTGAAGGCCTTCAGAGGGAAAGACTGACCTTCCTAGACAGAATTCTGCCAGCAGATTGCCTTCAGACTTGAACTGCAACTCTTCTCTACATCTCCAGCCTGTCAACCTACCCTACAGATTTTGGACTTGCCAGGTCTCTCAGTCATATGAGTTAGTTACTTAAAATAAATCTCTCCTCCTTTCCCTCCCCCTGTCTCTCTCTTCTCTCTCTTTCATTCCACACACATACACACACACACACACATATTCACACACACACACACACACACATTTTGGTGGTTTTGTTTTTCTGGAGAAACTGATTAATACAGATGTCAAGGACTGGTTACTAGATTTTGTTCTACTCTGTCTTTTTCTATGTTGGCCACCATATTTTTTCTCAAGAACTTTGATTTTTTAGACACACTAGTAAATTTGATTAAACTATTCTCACTTCCACTAAACCCAAGGGACAGGAATTCACTTTCTTTTTATTATGATTCAAATATAATTCATTTTACTTTTGAGGGTAATTTTCCTGGGAGGTATCTTTTTTGTCACTACTAAGAACCAGTTTTCTAATACTGAAAGTCCACAACAGTGCCACTAAGCAGATTTAGCCTACGGAGAAGAATTCGTGATACTTAATTGTTATCAGTCATGACACCCAATAACATTATAGAATCTAGTTCTGGGAGACATCTCACAAGGTCAGTCTTACAAAGAGGACAGTAGATATTAAAATTCTGTTTTGCTTTCTTAAACAATGTTCAGGGAGAATGATTCTGTGGCTCTGTTTGGTAGCCCCTTCAGATGTTTAATCATTTTTACTCTCAAACATTTTTTCTTTGTCAGAATCCAGGTGATCTGGTAATTAAATTCATTATTTTTATTTCTTATTTAAGATCTCTCTTTTTTGTCAGTGGTAAGTCCAAATATCCAACACATTACTGTTCTGAAAGACATGAAACTTAAAAGGGCCACCACACTGCATGCCAAAGCCAGCACTCAAAGTCAGCATGGTCTGTCTGCTTTGGATTCTAAATCTTGCTCAGTGCCAGTAAGATTGAACTGAGCAAAGATTAGTTAAGTAAGTTCTGCACTCTTTTTTTTTTTTTTTTTTTCTGTTCAGGAAGCATTTTATTGTTGCTCTAAGTTTAGGAATTTTCACTGACAGAAAATCAGCACTTTCAGAAAACCTCCCGCATGGCCCTGCTCAGCTTCTGAATCTTGGTCTTCGCGGACATATCAGCGTATTTCTCTCCAATACGGACAATCATTCCACCCATGATTGATGGATCAGTCTTAACTTCCAATTTTAAGACTTGGCCTTTACTCAGGAAGCTCTTCAGGACTGTTTTTAATTCAGTAAGAGTGGCTTCATCTAAAGGAGATGCGGTGGTCACCGTGCACGGTACTTCTCCATGGTGGACGCTCATCATGGTCGAAAAGGCAGAAATGACTCCAGGGGTATTGTCCAAGCGACCATTCTCCGCAAGCAAATTGATTAGGTTGGATGTGAGAGGAGAAAATCTCTCTTTTGCGCTCATGTCATTTAGGCTTTTCACTTTCACAGAACGCTTTATATAGGGATTCAAATGGAAGCAGCCATTTTGGGTTCCTTCAAGATTTGTGCTACTCTCAACAATTCTTTCTCTACTTGCTCCAATTTATTCTGTTTCGACACAGCCGAATAAAGAGCAGTGGCATAGCGACCTTCAATACCATATACCTGAACAGGTGGCCTCACGAGCTTGGAAAATGGCCTGACCACAGTTGTACTAAAGCATCGCACCTGCCGGGACAAGCCAGACACTGCTGGGACAGCCATCTTGTCCAGGAGGCTGTAGGTCCAGTTCTGCACTCTTTTAAGAAAGTGTGGAATTACAGGCTAGAGGAAATGCACTCATTTTTTGCTGATTTCAATTGAAGGGGAACAGAACACAATGTAATAGAGAATTTTTAAGAAAACACTTAACTTTTTCTGTTTTGGCTTTATTGAGGGAGCATGAAGCTAGTGTGGCCCTTCTCACTGAAGTCTTGTCCTTTTCCTCTTCCCTCACCTGTCCTAGAAGATGAACATCATTGTATTTTCAAAAGTCAAATTTTGGATTTCCTTCTCTGGGGAAGATAGGCAGACAGACAAATGGACAGGTGGACATACACAAGTGCGAACATTTTCGAGGGAGAGAGAAGAATTTGATAATGATTTTGCTACTGGAGCAGCTTTAGTAATGACTCTTGGGAGTAATGACTCGTGTTTTATAATGACACAGCAGGGCAGTTGGGCTGGATTATTTGCAAGGAATAAGATAAATACAGTTTTGAAAAGTGAGTATCAGTAAACAGCCCTAATCTGTGAGGGTGTCTCAGCACTGGTCCCCACCAGGGATGCAGATGCTTCCTTTTCGTTCACTTATTTATTCATCTATTTCCAGATTCATCCACAGATGTCAGTTGGAGTATCTGCTGTGGGGCAGGCACCATTCTAGAGCTGAGGATACAGCAATGGGCAAATCCAACTGGAAGGCCTGCCTTCTTGTTGATACTCTAGCTGGGGAGTTGGGATGAGGGCTGTGATGGAGAGAGAGCCCCCTTCTTGAGCCCTCGGAGGACAGACCCTTCATACGTGCAAGTTCATGAGGAGTCAGTTCTGGTTACGCTCAGTTGTGTTTGGAAGAATAACAACAGCTGCTGGGGGTAGATATCTTTCCCCTGCATCAGAGCAAGAGCCACATTGGTTTCCCATGTACTGTGAATATTGATATTGGCCAACTGTTTTATAAAGGATGTAGGTTTGCAGAGAATTTTCACCAAAGTATCATTGAAACTTCCAAAAAACAAAATAAGGGGCGCCTGGGTGGCTCAGTGGGTTAAAGCCTCTGCCTTCGGCTCAGGAGCCCCGCGTCGGGCTCTTGCTCCATGGGGAGCCTGCTCCCCCCCGCCCCCCGTCCCTGTCTGCCTCTCTGCCTACTTGTGATCTCTGTCAAATAAATAAATAAAATCTTTAAAACAAAACAAAACAAAACAAAAAAACAAGTTGCGAGAGCTCATTTAAAGCTTTAAGTGCAGTCATAAAATAATTGTCCAGAGATGGCCCTTTCATTGTCTAAATGGTACCAAGAGTGACTTTCATCTGATTCATATATGGTCCTTTTCCCTGGTGGACAATAAATGGATTAAAGTCTCTATGGGAAGCACTAAATTTAAGTTAAAAAAAAAAAAAGATGGAGTAACTGTTAATGGTATTTAATAAGGTTTGATGAGCAGATGAGGAAAACAACATGTATTTTCTGCAGTTAAATCCATAAGCTTTTTTTTTTTTTCATCCAGATGTTGTAAAGTCTTGATTTGATGGTGTGCTTGAGCTCATGGGTTACTTATGAGCTTGGGGTTCTAGAGGGAGTATTAGAGGTAGAAACCTGAGAAACTTATGAAAAAGTGTGATAAGATTTAATCATATTTTGTAACGTAAAATATATATATATATACATACCATTAAAATACACACATAAATATGCACACAGATGTATTTTTTAAAATACTGTTTTCTTTATTCTGACTATTGCTACTAAAAGTACTTGTCAGATTGTGTGTCATTAATTTCTCCCTCTCTCCCCCAACCTGATTACAAGTAGGAGGAATGGATTCTCTTGTATTTTTCTATTTTTCTGAATTTTCAATAATGTCTTAGCACTAGAGGTACTCTCAGTAGTGTGCTTGCTCATTATTACTGTTTTTTTAAAATTTTATTTTTAAGAAATCTCCACACCCAGCATGAGGCTCAAACTCAACAACCCCAAGATCAAGAGTTGCATGCTCCACTGACTGAACCAGGCAGGCACCCTGCCCATTATTAATTTTTAAATGACGTATAATGTATATGTTTTTAATATTATATAAAGTAATCCCCCCTTATCTGTGGTTTTGCTTTCTGGGGGTTCACTCACCTGCTGTCAACTGAGACAGGTGATTAGAAGATCAGTAGTAGCCTAATGCTACATCACAAGGCCTGCGTCCTTCACCTCACTTCTTGTCAACCTTGGCATTTTGTCATCTCTTGTCATCACAAGAAGAGTGAGTACAGTACAGCAAGATATTTTGAGAGAAAGACCACATTCACATAACTTCGATTATAGTATATTATTATAATTCTATTTTATTACTAGTTATTGCTGTTCATCTCTTATTGCACCTAATTTATAAACTCAATTTCTTTTTTAAAAAATTAATTTATTTGACAGACAGAGATCACAAGTAGGCAGAGAGGCAGGCAGAGACGAGGTGGGGGAGAAGGCAGGCTCCCCACTGAGCAGAGAGCCCAATGTGGGGCTCGATCCCAGGACCCTGGGATCATGACCTGAGCCGAAGGCAGAGCTTTAACCCACTGAGCCACCCAGGTGCCCCTATAAATTCAATTTAATCATAGGTATGTACGTATAAGAAAAAAACAGTACGTGTAGAGTTTGGTATTATCCGTGATATCAGGCATCCACTGGGCATCTTGGAACGTATTCCCCACAGACAAAAGGGGACTACTGTCATGTATGATAAAATACCAGTATATAATTTTTTCTCCTGCTTCCAAAACATGCTGTTTTCAAACGTGCTGAATTGAGATTCTTGGTGGTAAACAAGAGCATAAATTCAAATGTTAAAACAGAATAGTAAAGCTGGAGAAAAGATCCAGCAGATTCTAGGAAGCGCAAACGAAGGAAAAAATGAGTGAAAATGTACAGAAGTTTCTCAGGGTGCTCCCTGGAGAGGGACTACGGAGAGGGCTTCCAGTAAGTTTTGAACCTAACTATAAAGTCACATATGTCGGTTTAGTCTCCACTCGTCTTCGAAAATAAGTAGAAATTCTAAATAATTATATTATTTTCTCATATGTAATATGGATTACATGCAGTCACATATGCCTCATGCCAAATAAATGAATGAACAAAGTAAGGAGCGAATGAATAATAGAAGCCTAGCTGTCAGCTGGCTTTGGTCTGTGGTGCCTCCCTCCCTAGAGGTCAGTCAGGATTAATCCTACCTAATTAACTCGTAAGTGAAGTAGTTGAAAGCTCTTCATACAGCGGTGGAACCATGAGAAAGGATAAGTTTTTTTTTTCACTACTTTGGGCTGTGGAATCTGCGTAAGGTCGGAAAAAGAAACTTTTCCCAAGTTGTTCCCCTCCCAGGGAAGTTACTGATAATTACAGGAGTTTAGAAGCAATTTGGCCATTAAACAAATAGAACTTCTGGCTTTCAATATATGAATCTTTAAGAAATCCTGAACATTCCAAAGGCATTCTAAATTCCAAGCACTTTCTTTCCTTTTAGCAAAGGCTTTGCCTTGGGTGGTATAAAGAACAGACCCTTCTTTCCTGGTGTTTATGTAGAAGGGTGTAAAATATTTGATAGAGAAGATAAAGAAAAAAATCATACTAAGTTGTTATAAAATATTTTTACAAATCAGCTGTGTTTTAGTTTGTGAAAAAGACTTGTAATTGCTAAGAAATAAGTGGTGGATGGATTGTCCCAAACTGGAAGATCTGTAGTTTCAGCGAGGCGTCAGAATATATATTTTGCAAAATTGTCCACTTCTCAGTGGGGTACTCCCAGGAGTCCTTTTCTTTACTGTTTGGCCATAAAATATATTAACTCAGTTTTTCAAATGTACGGAGCTAATGTTTTAATTCAGAGCCTTGATAGCTATTATTCCCTCTGACTGGGTAGAATGTTCCCATTAGGAGTCACATGTCTCATTCCTTCAGTTGCCGCCTCAGATACTACTGAGTAGCTCGCCCTGACTGCTTGCCCTGTAGACACCTAGCCTCGGAGTGTCTTTGTGCTCATCCTATGCCCATTCCCACCCTGTCATCGTCATCTTGTTTCGTTTCCTTGAATTCTGTTGACTCAAACTAAAACCTCCTGATTAGTTCTTGATGGCTCATTTTTTCCACCTACATTATGCTCCATCCCTGTTCATACCATGTCAGCGGGCGCATTGGTCTCTGCCTCCAAAGTGCATTTCTCCATGAGACCATTTCTCCTGATCTTCGTTGTTAATCAGTCAACACCATACCATTTTAACTGGACAAATGTAGTACCCACTGAGTGTTCTTTTTTTTTTTTTAATTTTAAAAAAGATTTTATCTCTTTATTAGAGAGAGAGATAGCGAGAGAGCAAGAGAGCACAAGCCAGGGGGAGCAGCAGGTAGACACAGAGGGAGAAGCAGACTCCCTGCTGAGCAGGGAGCCTGATGTGGGGCTTGATCCCAGGACCCTGGGATCATGACCTGACCTGAAGGCAGACGCTCAACCAACTGAGCCACCCAGGTGCCCCCCCCATTGAGTGTTCTTATTGTTCGCTAATTATATTCCTTAGAGTCTACTCAACAGCCCCAGTGATTTTTTTTTTTAATTTTATTTATTTACTTGACAGAGAGAGATCACAGTAGACAGAGAGGCAGGCAGAGAGAGGGAAGCAGGCTCCCTGCTGAGCAGAGTGCCTGATGCAGGATTCGATCCCAGGACCCTGAGATCATGACCTGAGCCGAAGGCAGCGGCTTAACCCACTGAGCCACCTAAGCACCCCCCAGTGATCTTTTAGAGACATAATTAAGTCATGTCTGTTCTCTGCTGAGAATACACTAAAGGTTTCCAGTCACACTTAGAAGAAATTTCAGATCCTTTAAGCTGTCCTACCAGGCTCTGCATGATTGGCTTCCATATGGCTGTCCCACCTTATTATTTTTTTTTTTTAAATCTTTCTTGTTCCCTTGGCCCACCATATTTGAGCCACACCGACCCCTCTCCTCTTTCTTTTATGTGTTAAACTCATTTCTACTACAGAAACCTCTTTTCCACTGTCCCCTTATCTGAAACAATTTTTACTGATCCCATGTATCAGTAAAACAATTTTACTGATCCCTTATTAGTAGCTGTGCAGGGCCCTAAGGATGTATGCCATTTTATCCTGTGTTTAATTCAGTTATCTTGAATTAGATGAGTAGAGGGCCATATAGCACATAATGGTGAAATCTTGAACAACTTGAGAAATTATTGACTCTGAACTATCTCTTAAATAATTCTCACAGTTAACTATAATTAGCATTGTTATTTAAGAACTACTTAATAAAGCAGTGTTTAGGGCTAGAATTTGAAGACAATCGGATATCTTCAAATTAAAAAAATGAGTCCCCCAGATGAGAGAAATAACCATTGGACTTTTTTTTTTTTTTTTGAGTAAGCCACAAGCCATAGTAATTTGCAGCAGCAAGCATTGTAATACTAATCACAAATGTGAATTACTTATGTTTGTTTCTTATTTAATCATGGCTCAGTGGTTGCTTTGGAAGTTTGTATTTTCTCTGACAAGTTTTTCTTTGATAGCCTTTTAATTTAATTTAATTTTTTTTTTAGATTTTAAAAATTGAGGTGACATTCACCTTACATAAACTTTACCAAATTGAGCATCTCTGGTATATGTTAAATTTTGATTCTCATCTATACTATTACAGTTATTTAATATCCCTTAAAAAGACCCAGAGTGTCTCATCCGGTGTTTGAAAAGAATTTTTTCATCTCCCCAAATCATATGCCCACTGGCTCATTGGACAGGCTCTCTGAAATCGATGCCAGGTCTGCTCTTGTAAATTGCAAGCCTGCATGATTCTGCTGCAGGTGCAGGTGGGCTTCGGCTCAGCCAACCTGGCCCTCTACCACCTGGTGAAGAAATCTGTTAGGAACATGAGAAGACTCTTTGTGGCTTTTATTGACTGTTCTTTTGCCTTAATCTGCAAACAGTAATCCACTATCGAATAAAGCGCCACGAATTCAATTCAGACCCTGTACTATTGATTTTCAGGCAGAACCGGTGCCGTAATACTGTTGTACTGGTTGGTTGCATTCAGGATCAATAGGAATGTCTCTTGAGAAATCACAGGGTAGTTTTCACTGGAATTAGAAAGGATGTGTTTTGTCTTCCATCTGTCTGCAACTTTTAAGTTCTTAAGGATTTCATCCCACTTCTAGATGAATTAGATCCACTATGTCCCTACTTTGGCGAATAGAAAGAGAAACATTTTCTAGTGTGCAGATGACATGATTAGTAACACACACTAAGGATATTTAAAATCCCCCACTGGTCCAGCTATTCACTACGACCATCAGTTAATTATTTAAAAACCATCATTGTGGTTTCACTTGATATTCCTTGTATTAAAACTAGTATAACTGGAAGTCTAAAAAAGCAAGTCATCTCCATTTGGTACCCAGGTTTGCATTTGAGACCTAATTCATCTTACTGGCATTGGGAAGGTACATATTTTGAAGCTGGACCTGCTGAGGTTATGTTTATTAAGGCTGAGGCAGTCAGTGTTGGGTTATATTTGCTTTGAACATCTTCTGGTCTAAAGTCTCGTGGCCACGCACTGTGGATGAACTGTGGGAATTGAATCGCCTTTAAGTTTGTGTGAGAGGGAACTCAGCTGCCATACCTCTCAGGCCATTTTAGGAGAGTTGAGTTGGACTTTCCTTTAGGAATTCATTCTTTTTATTCAGCTCCTTGTACATGGCCACCAGCCCTGCTTTACACGGTCAGGTTGTTCCATAATCACTTTGTATTTCATAAGCTACTCAGAGTTACTGTTTTACTGTGGAGTATACTTGTAGGGGAGCCTAATCTCAAATTTATTGCCACCCACTCAGTACCATCCGAGCTTGCTTAAAAATTTAGGGAGAATCGTTTGACCTAAGTGGTCCAGCCATTCCTCCAGATGACCAAAATCTATCCCTGGATTTAGCGGTCCTTTGGGTAGTCCCATACTTTGGCTGAAAAGTGTTGCTTCTTTTTTAAATAATCTTTTTTTTTTTTAAAGATTTTATTTATTTATTTGAGAGAGAGGCAGTGAGAGAGAGCATGAGCTAGGAGAAGGTCAGAGGGAGAAGCAGACTCCCCATGGAGCTGGGAGCCCGATGTGGGACTCGATCCTGGGACTCCGGGATCATGACCTGAGCCGAAGGCAGTCGTCCAACCAACTGAGCCACCCAGGCGTCCCGAAAAGTGTTGCTTCTTTAAATGCTTGCTTTGATTAAATTGCACCAGGGTGTTTTATTTTTTATTTTTTTTTAAAGATTTTATTTATTTGACAGAGATCACAAGTAGGCAGAGAGGCAGGCAGAGAAAGACAGGGGGAAGCAGGCTCCCCACTGAGCAGAGAGCCGGACATGGGGCTCAATCCCAGGACCCTGAGATCATGACTTGAGCCAAAGGCAGAGGCTTAACCCACTGAGCCACCCAGGCGCCCCACACCAGGGTGTTTTAAAAAGAATACACGAGAGTTAATACACTTGCATTGTAATTCAGAATATGTATCTTTTTTGCAAATTAAATTAAAAGGTATAGCCACCATTCAGAGACACCATCTGTCACTATTTGAAAGTTCTAATTAGGATAATAATTTTTAATGTCATTGTCAGATGTTGGAAAAGAAAAGCATTAGGACATCAATTGGAGGCTCTCCCCCTTCTCTGTAAGGCCAGTAGTTCAAAATTTGGAAATGTATTTGGCTGAAATTTTTCTTTCAATTTTTAATTATATTTATTTTTTAATTGTTGATACTGCTGGCATAACGTCTTCTTGCTTATGATATTCCTTACCAAATATTTCTTCAGTTGTATGAATATTCTGCGACAGCCAGTCTTCAATTTGAAATTTGAATTTTAATTCTGTGTATTAATTAGGTAAGTACAAAACACAGGAAATTAGCAGATACACCTGAGTTACAGACTAAGAAACTTTAGAGTTGATTTCAAAATCCATTATGCTTCAAATAATTTTACTAGTCAGTAGTTAACCATGAAATTAAAATAAATGCCATTTCAATTTTCTTTATTTGTTCAGTTATTCATTCCTTTAACAAGTATTTATTTTTGTGCTTATTATGTACCTGGTACTATGAAAACCTTTGCTCAGTTCTTTTCCTCTGTTATAATTATTTAATATTTGAATATTAAAATATTTTATGTTTATGTGCTGTATTAGTTAGAACTAAGTGTGATGCTGTATCACCAAACACAGAAATCATAACAGCCCTAAGAATGTCAGGATGCTCCAAATTATGTTTGATTTATACTCAGATTTAATATGATATATTTAGATGCAATATTTAATAAGGCATGTCTTCCATCAGAATTTATATTCTTTCAAGAAGAATCATTTTTGAGTTGAAAATTAAATTGACCATGCACAACTCTTCATAAAATAAAACTATTTCATCTTTAAAAATTGAACTATGTGATTTTGACACTTAGCAAATAGTCCATTATATTAGATATAATTTCTTTGTGATCTTAGGAAATTTAAAATCATAAATGACTCTCAAGGTCTTAGTAACATATTAGAAATTTGTATCTATAGGATTAAATAAGCACAACAAATTCACATCAACTTGGTCACCATATACATTTTATTTTTGTGCCAATAGACTTGTCAGCTTTCAGGTCATTATTTTTTTTTTAATCAATAAGTAGAAGTATAACCATAATTTCTTATTCCTTACTAAAGTACAACTGCTTTTTAAGCCATTAGGATTAGTAGGCATTTAAGCAATGTTTTCTACTTTAAATGATGCAATTATCATTTGAGAACACTGCCTCTCAATTTGATTAGTCTAGAAATGCCACCCATTATAGGATGAAGAAGAATAACTACTTAATGAGGCAGAATACAGCTTTACAAGCTCTTAAACCAGAAAATGGGGAGGTCCAGTTTACCTTTAAAATCTTTTGGTCTCTGTGTAGAAAAAAGTGTTAATGTGCCTCATAAAATCTCTCAAGAAGTATGCAATGGTGAATACATTTCTTGTTCTACATGATTTCTTTCTGAAGAGTTCCTTTAATCTATGTGAAGTTGCCCTGAGATTTGGTTGAGTTTGTCAAAATGTACCCAAAATGCAAAGTATCTCACCTTTACTACTCGCTGCATAGAATCTGGAGAAGACAAAGTTAGATTGACTCTAAAGGGAAGAAGAGAACGTAGGACATGATTTCTTGAGATCTCTCCCAATCCTGAGAATGGGATTTTGTGAATTAAATTAATGTTTATATTATGGTTGGGTTAGAAATAAGGAAGCATTTGAAAACCATGTGGCCAATTAAAATACTAGACCACCGGGAAAGACCATTCAGTGTCCTAAAACAAAGGTCTTTAAACCTGGGCTAGTTTACCACATGTCTTGTTTTCTAGTGCGGACTTCCCTTGAGCCAGAGCTCTATGCCAGATATCCTGAGTGCCTATATGAATGCATCTATCTTCCTTTCTTTCTGTCTCTCTTTTTTTTTAAAGATTTTATTTATTTATTTGACAGACAGAGTTCACAAGTAGCTAGAGAAGCAGGCAGAGAGAGAGGAGGAAGCAGGCTCCCTGCTGAGCAGACAGCCTCATGTGGGGCTTGATCCCAGTACCCTGGGATCATGACCTGAGCTGAAGGCAGAGGCTTTAACCCACTGAGCCACCCAGGCTCCCCTCTCTGTCTCTTTTAAGAATGCAAAAGGAGTGTAGTATATTGAATTCCTCTTGTATCATTGGTTTACGTTAGTCTCCTTCTGCTTATATTGAGCCTGGCTTATTTTGGGTTAGTTTGTGAATTTAATGAGATCATAACACATTGTGATGGCCATGATTGCAGAATGGAAAATGTCACTACTACGTGCCAGTTCATTTAAATCATTTTTAAGTACCCACCTGTGCTCTGAACTCTCCATTTGAATTTTATTGGCTAATATGTTTTTGCTCCAATTTCGGCTCTTTTAACTCTTATACTTTGGTAAATTAATCTGGGAGCATGTGCTGTTGCCCTTTCAGCTTCTGTTCTTGTTCTAATAAAGGCCCCCTCTGCTTGATGGGTAGACATATAGGCCTTTCTTATTTTAAAAATCAATTTGAAAAAGCCTAGTTTCTAAAGGGCAAGGAGAACCGTTAACACTTTAAGACATATTATTTGGGAAATGTTCAGTTTCTGCTGTCGTGGGCTGAAATGGAGTGAATGAGAAATTGCATCTAAAACAATACTTTTTTTTTGAACTATGTTTTTCCATCTTTTGTGCATGTCTGTTTCTGTATTTCTTGGAAGTCTGCCTTATCTGATAGAGGCTTGGTGAACTGGGGACAAGACAGCTCTGGGGATTAACCTTTCTGCCTCAGATGGACTACCTTTTTCCCTTTTAATCCTTCAGCCCTGTTGGTGACATTACCATGAGAATGAGAAGGGAATTAGGGATTAGTGTAGAGAAGAGTGGCAGTTTTGAGGTCTGAAAGGAAACGTGGGAAGATGGAGCAGGAGAAGAGTGGAAAAATCTAACTGGAGGCAGGAGATGTACTTGAGGTCTGGGTTCCCCCTTTTTGTCCAGGATGTACTAAGGTTGGGTGGATGTGAGGATGTGCATGTACAGTGAGAGCAGCCCTGATGCTGGATAATTAGGGTTGAAGCTTAAGTACTTGGGGCAGAGCATGCTTTAGGGGCCTCCTGAGGTTGAACTGTGTTACCTTGGGCAAGTTAGTTAACCTCTTTGTGCCTTAGTTTCTTCATCCATAAAATGGGGAGACCGACAACCATGCTTACTTCTTAGGGTTGTTGTGAGGATTAACTGAGCAACTATAGGTAAAGCACTTAGAAAATGCTTATTTATTTGTAATATTCATTTTTAATAATGATTTGGAGTGAGAGTAGCAATGTGGATGAGTTAAAAACATGAATTATTAATCATTTTAGAGAAAATTAGTTATTTCATTGCTCATGTGAGCAGACCATAGTGGATCTCCAAAGAAACCATGAACTTTTCTGATTTTGTGCCTCTCCTTTTGCCTAGAAGGTCTTCCTCCTAGAGATGTTTGCTGAATCCTTCAGGGCTTATATCAAATGCTTATATCAAATGCCAAGAGAAGTGGATTCTCTCTGATACCTTCTGGTTTGGCCCCTACTGAGGGTTCCCATGGCATTTAGAGAGTATCTTTAATGACACTGATCTCGTTAAAAGTAGATCATCTTTTCAGCATGTGGGGTTCTCTTCTTGCTGACACAGACTCTGATAATTTTAATGATCCACATGTGTAGTCTGTGTATGGGAGACAGGTAGGCGTTGTTGACATTTGATTAGGAACGGTACAGGATTCTTCTAGGGTTTAGGTGGAATTCCCTTAATGGCTGAATCACCGCCATGCCCTTCACCCTGTGTATGAGATCCCATTTTGAAAGTGTGATAAGCACCTGCTTCAGGTCCTAGGAAATGCTCAAAGGAACTGGCAAGCTGAACTGGATGGTTATGGAAGAGAAATGCTTATTTTTTCGTCCTTCCTCCTCCTCTTCGTGCTCTTCTTTCTCTCCCCCTCCTCCTTTTTTAGGGTTTAGTTAGTTTACTTAAAGCTCCAGTTTAATTTTGCTCATCCATTTAGAAACTTACTTAATCTTGGTATGAATAGATTTTCATGCTATTCAGGAAGTATTTTATCACATTTTCATGAAATTTTAAGTAATACCAGTTGACTATTTTCTGTTATAAACCACTTATGTGTACTTGCAATAATTTCTTTCCAATCTGTTATTGAATCAGTATTTTATCTTACAGCAGATGGTGTCCTATAATTAAGAGAAAAAATGGTGTTATTATGACACTGAATTTAAGAATAATAGCCATATACAAATCTGTGCGATTGGCTGATAGGAAATATATACCAGTTTATTATTCTTAAATGGTTTAATTATATATGTTTTGTTATATTATCTTTACAAGCATATTAGAAGTCATCTGTATTATAATGTTGTATCATCTAATCCAAGGGGAAATAATGTGTGGACATTTATAGGCTTTTGTTTATAAATGGATCATTTAGATATGTTTTCTCTCAAAGAGGAAATTTAGCTCTAGAAAACAGGAAAGAATTGTAGAAACTCCCATGTGCTTTGGAAAGTGACTTGCTCTCATGTTGGACCAGTGATTTTTTGCAGATTATATCCATTTCACTCTGAGTCATCTCTATTTAAAAATTAGGTAAAACTGGGCGCCTGGGTGGCTCAGTTGGTTAAGCTACTGCCTTCGGCTCAGGTCATGATCCCGGAGTCCCGGGATCAAGTCCTGCATGGGGCTCCCGGCTCCATGGGGAGTCTGCTTCTACTTCTGACCTTCTCCCCTCTCATGCTCTCTCTCACCTTCTCTCTCTCAAATAAATAAATAAAATATTTTTAGAAAATTAGGTAAAACTAGTTAGCATGAGGAGAGTATCAGCAACTCCGTAGATAGTAGTATATAACAGGGGCGCTGGTAATTGTCCTTTGTTTGGAACGCCAAATAGGAGAGGTACTTGAAAGAAGCACCAAGGTGGTGCTTTCAGTTAACCAGATTTCTCCCAGAAAATTATAAAAGAATCTTCCATATAAACTTATTTTCTTGCTGGCTATATTTTATCACCTCAAATAGTGGCTGTGTTGAATAGAGAACTGGACGCACAGGTGTAGGTCTTGATTTTTCAACTTTCCTGGCTGTGTGGATTGGGTCAAGCAGTTTATGCTCTTTGAAACTCAGTTTCTTCATCTATAGGATGAGAAGGTTTTAAATAATTGGCACTATGTTTTAGCAATATGAAAAAGATCTATAGAAATATTAGTAACATCTGTCAAGTTTGAGCCTATAAAGTCAAATATTATTTCAAGAATTTATTATTGAAGCAGTGTCAATTATTTCAATAATTTAAGGACCTCAGATATGAAATGCACCTTTGAAAATCTCTACAGTGTTGCATTTGTAAGTGACAGCGATAGTAAGGTTTAGTATGGAAGGCTATTTTGCAAATAGCATTAAGTGATTCTAATTACCTATGACTATTTCATTCATAGGTGGAGATAGATCCCCTTTAGGACACAGGGGAAGGTTTCTTTTAATTTCATTATGGCACATAGAATTTAGTGAAGAAAAGGGAGCACCCCCTTTGAGGTAGATTGCTAATAAGTCAGCTGTTTGATATTCTTGGTGTAAAAGGTCCTGGGGCCCTGCTAGCTAAAGAAACAGGAAATGTAATTGCTTTCAATGTTCCCAGCTCTTTCTTTGTTTTATCAGTGTTTGGCAGATTTTAAGGTGTTTTTGAGAAATAGAATCTATTCCCTTATTCAACAACAGGTTAGGTGGCACACATTTTGGGGCAATTATCCTGCATTGGTAGGGGAAACAAAGAAGTAAAGATGAAAGATACACGATGCCTTTAAAAAAATGCTGGAATTTTGGAGTGCAGATAAAACTATATCACTGAGGAAATAAAAGAAAACAAGTAGAATGAAGTTATTATTGAAAGAGAAGTGCAGAGTCTTAGAGTAATTCAGACCAAGGAGACATTACTTTTAGTTGCAAAAATCAGCAAACTGGTGAATGTTTCAGAAGATGAGAATAGTGGGAAGAAGGAAAGGGCATTGGGGGAAGGAGGGAAGTTTAGTAGTGGCTTAGGAATGGGATGAAGCCAGTGTTGCTGAGGAGTACCTATTAAAAAGGGGCATGGTGGGAAAATTAGAATAGAAACAGCATAGCAGAAAAGAGAGAGGTAGAATCAAGTCAGATTACAGATTTCTGGTCAAAGAGTTTGACCTTGATTATTTCCAAATTTGAAGAAGTTATTAAAGTTTCTTGAGCAAGGGAATACATCACTGTGCCTTCGAAAGATGAATCTGGCCACAGTGTATACCACAGTCAGAAAGGTAATAGGCAGAAACAAGGGGGAGAACCAGTATGATACCGTCATTAGTAATTCAAACAAGAGTCCATAAACAGCCGAAGAATGGAAATGGCAATGAAAATCAAAGGCAGTAGTTGATTTGGGTGGTTAGAATTAGTAGAAAATAGTCACTGGTACTGGGTTACCAGGGCTGTATGAGAGGGAGATGGAAGAGGCAGGGACAGCTGGGCGGGCCGTTACTGGAGAGGGGGTGAGGTGAGGGTTGGTCGGGGCTGGGCAGAGGGGGTGGCGGGAAGAAATGAGGATTTATGTTCTGAATTCGTTGAGATTTTGACATGCACATCAGCTGTCCAGCCGGAGATGTCCCCCCCAGGCAGCTGGCTATGTGGAATAAGCTAGTAGAGGAAGTCAGACCTTCAGGACAGCATTGGAATAAATAGCCCTTGGAACTTAGATACAGAGTCAGTTCTTGTTGAGGCAGTGAGTGTAGATATGTTTTTGGCTGTGAAAGTAGACCAAATACCATGAGTAGGTTGAGGGAATGAGGGGGCTGAGGGATTTCTTTTTAGGAAAGTAAGATAGCCAAACGTGTTCTCACCCTGAGGGAAAAGAGCCAGGACAGAGGACAAGATGAAAGATACGAAAGATGAAAATAATGCTTCTGAAATTCCATTTTAGTCACCATGGTCTTGGCTAAAATTGAAATTAAGATACTCAGGTGGCTACCAAAAGCGAATTACTGGATTGGTGATAAAAGCCGAATGAAAGTATCAGGATTTGTACCATTAGACCATATGCAAGGAAGAATTGATGAGATGCTCCTGGGAGGAAACCAATGGGTGTAACTGAGCTTGAGCAAATAAGCAAACTGAGTTTTAAATGCAGAGCAGGCGCCATAAACTTCCCTCATTCTGGGTCAACAACGAGTTCATTAAACTGGGTAGATTTCTTCCAAAAACTTCTATGTTCATCAGATATTTCTGATACCCATACAGGATACTTGGCCTATGAGAAGCTATGTAATTATATAGTTCTGAGTTATGTTTTTGTGGTTTATACTTTCCATGGAGAAATTGATAGGATTATTTTGTTGGTGAGGTGTGCCTATGTCTTATCCCCTTTGTTAGTTTTCAGAAGTGAAAGCTTGAACTTGGTTAAGAAAGCATTTTGTTTATTTTTGGCTTGTAACTAATACCTCATGTAAAGTCGCTACCATGAAATTCCCTTGGATATTTCAAGGGAGGTGGTTGAAAAGCTTGAGGATTTGGGTAGAGAAATTGGTATGCTTTGTTCAGTGAATAGCTGCCAAATTTATGAGGAAGTGCACTCATAAAATGTTTATAAATTGGTTTCATCTAAATATGTTCCCTGGTGCCCCTTAATCTTCTGTTACTTGTTAGAATCAACCCTATGCAGCATGAATAAAGCCTACATGCACAGCCCAACTAAGGTCCTTTCTGCTCCCTCTGGATCACCTGGATATAGTTCATCTCCATTCCATGCGTGCATATATGACAAAATGATTGAGCAGCATTGACTCGGGTGCATCATGATTTTGAAACCATAAACAGAATTGGAGATTTTATAACACCAAGTCCTAAAACTGAAATGGGGGAAAAAAAATCCATTTCTGGCTGAAAACCTTTCTGTTGACTCTGGGCCGAGTAAACAGTGTTCTTCTCAGACAGTATTTCTACAGCTGTACCACAGATAGATATGACCGCCTAACGGTGGCCAGGAAATCGTTCATTTTCAGTGCCTCAGGCTTAAAAGAAAAAACAGCTTCAGACTTCGAACAACTTACAGGTTTTGAATGTTACTCTTTAAAATATATGTTAAGTGTTGGGTGTTTATTTGAAGAATTAATTTACATTTTTTAACTAATTTTACATTTTTACATTTTCAAACTCATCTCCCTATGATCGCTCACCTTTTCAATCTGTGTTCTGTGGTACTACAAAAATCATATCACTACAAACAATAAATTTCACCTTGCTTATTACAGCATCAGTAATAAACACCCATTATTCTTAGTGTAGCTTTCATAAACATCTACAGATTTCCTGTCCACGAGGTACCTCTCCAACATCCTCTAA
This sequence comes from Mellivora capensis, assembly GCA_004024625.1. Taxonomy (NCBI): domain Eukaryota; kingdom Metazoa; phylum Chordata; class Mammalia; order Carnivora; family Mustelidae; genus Mellivora; species Mellivora capensis. The sequence goes on along the minus strand of PISX010013225.1, from coordinate 7,040 downwards.
GTCTGGATCGCCCTCCCAACTAAGGACCAGGCTCTGGAAGCATCCGGCACTAGCAGTCCCCACCTCAAATATGTCATCTGCTCCCTTCCTTACTCTTTACATTTCTTCTCCACCTCAGGAACAATCGTAAGGACTATATTTTATGAGGTTTGGTTTCCATTAGTTCAAAATAATTTCTCTTGGAAAATTGGTAGTTTTGGCAACCATGGGCTTGTACATGGCAGCAGCCACCTTCCAGGGAGCAGATGTGCCCCGATGCTGCTGCTCCCCAAGATCCTGGCCAGCTGTCGTGTTGTTCCCAACACTGAGGTTGTCTCCTGTGTACCGTCAAGTCTGTGCTGTTGTTTTTCTTCCACATGGATCACTTCGTGCATTTGGTACCTGCATGTGAATTTGCAGCCTCTGGTCTATTGCTTGTGTCTGAGTACATCATCAAGGAACAAGAGCTGATTGACACAAATGAAACATTTTACCAGCATCGGTGGCATGCAGTGGGGGAAGAGGTGGGGTGGGGTAGGGTAGGCTGGGGTGGGGTCGATGTTGGCTTGTTGCCAGGAGAAGGGCTGTTGGGCGCAGAGGTGTTTTGTTTAAGAGTATCGCGTCTGAGTGGTGTCATTCTCCCTATGGAGACCAGAGATTTGTCCAGAGTAATAGCTGGGACAGTAATTCGTCTGTTTACTCTGTTTCTTCACATGGTTTCAAATAAAAGCCATATTTTGAATAATATTGTTAACCTTTATCTTTCGGTCTTTGGATTCACAGCTGTATTTGGTTAGTTGGACTGTAAACATGACCTTTTTATTGTTGTAAAATACATATCCTATAAAACGTACTGTTTTAACCATTATTAAGTGGGCAGTTCAGTGGCACGAGATACATTCACAGTTGTGCAACTATCACCACTAGCTATTTCCAAAATTTTTGTATCCTCTCAAACTGAAACTTTTAACCATTAATCAATAATTCTTCATTTCTACCCCCACCTCAGCCCCTGGTAACCAACATTCTACTTTTGTCTCTATGAAACTGACTAATCTAGGCATCTCATATGAGTGGAATTAGACAATGTTTGTCCTGGCTTATCTCACTTAGCGTAATATTTTCAGGGTTCATCCATGTTATAGCACGTATCAGAATTTCATTCCTTTTTTTTAACATCAAACGTGGAGCATATTAATAATTTATTTTACATGTAGCCACTAAAGGAATAAGCCTATTTTGAACCATTATAGGTCTTATATATGTGTGTGTGTGTGTGTGTGTATGTGTATAGTTATATGTAAATATATATAGTAAAACTTGTAAAATTATATGCTTATATAACTTTTTAAAAGATTTTATTTATTTATTTGAGAGAGAGAGCATGAGAGGTGGGAAGGGGCAGAGGGAGAGGGAGAAGCAAACTCCTTGCTGAGCAGGGAGCCTGACACAGGGCTCAAACCCAGGGCCCTGGGATCATGACCTGAGCCAAAGGCAGACTCTTAACTGACTGAGCCACCCAGGCGCCCTGCTTATATAATTTTAATAACAGGTATGCTATAAATTAATTGCTTTTGGTACCATATTGGCTGATTTTTTTCTCTTTTTAAAAGTTGTGCATAGTACACATAACATACAATTTACTATCTTAACCATTTTTAAATATATGGTTCAGTGATATTAAATACATTTATACTGTTGTGCAAGTATCACCCCCATCTGTCTCCAAACTACTTTTCATTTTGCACAACTGAAATTCCGTACCTATTAAATAATTGCCCTCCCCTCTCTTTTTCCCCTAGACCCTGGCAATCGCCATTCTGCTCTTCATCTTTATGATTTTGAGTACTCTAGATACCACATGTAAGTGGAATCACACAGTATTTGTGCTTTTGTGACTGGCTCATTTTGCTTAGGGTGTCCTCAAGATTCATCCACATTGGGATGCCTGGGTGACTGAGTTGGTTAAGTGTCTGCCCTCAGCTCAGGTCATGATCCCAAGATCCTGGGATCAAGTCCCATATTGGGCTTCTTATTTAGCAGGGAGCCAGTTCTCCCTCTGCCTCCCACTACCCCTGCTTGTGTGCTGTCTCTCTCTCTTTTTCTCTCTGACAAATAAATAGATAAATAAAATCTTAAAAAAGACTCATCCATGTTATTCCATGTATCAGAATTTCCTTCCTTTTTAAGGGTAAATAATAATTCCACTGTATGTAGGTAACACATTTTACTTATTTATCTGTTGATGGATACTTGGCTTGCTTCTACCTTTTGGCTATTGTGAATGAGGCTCTATGAACTTGGATGTACAATAAGTCCTTGCTTTCAATTCCTTTGGGTATTTATATATACATGACTTTTTAATCAGTTATGTTATTCATCTTCCAAAGCTTTTGTCCCAGTATATATTTCTGGTGAAATCTGTATATATATAGCATTCTTTCATTATTTTTACTACTGGGAGGAGGTTGATAGCTCTTGTCTTTGAAATATGCACAGAACTCCAGTGCTAGAAACTTCATCTGAAATCATTGGTTCTGGGCACCTGGGTGGCTCAGTGGGTTAAAGCCTCTGCCTTCGGCTCAGGTCATGGTCTCAGGGTCCTGGGATCGAGTCCCACATGGGGCTCTCTGCTCAGTGGGGAGCCTCCTTCCCTCTCTCTCTCTCTCTGTCTGCTTCTTTGCCTGCTTGTGATCTCTGTCAAATAAATAAATAAATAAATCTTTGGGGTGCCTGGGTGGCTCAGTGGGTTAAAGCCTCTGCCTTCGGCTCAGGTCATGATCCCAGGGTCCTGGGATCGAGCCCCGCATCGGGCTCTCTGCTCAGCGGGGAGCCTGCTTCCCCCTCTCTCTCTGCCTGCCTCTCTGCCTACTTGTGATCTGTGTCTGTCAAGTAAATAAATAAAAAATCTAAAAAAAAAAAAAAAAGAAATCATTGGTTCCTATCGCATAAGAATTCCACCAGAGCTCTGATCTTTAAAGCTATGCTGGGCTGTTTAATCATGTTTCTTTAGAACTTCCAACATTTTTAGCTTTTCTTTGAGTTTTTCTCTGATAGACATGCTTAGGTAAAGCTCCTTTATTTATGCATTGCTGTTTGAACTGCATTTTCTAAATTGAGTCATCTAAATAGAGGACATAGAAATGTTCAGTTGGTTTTATTTTGGTTGGTATATTGAAATGGAGAATTTTTACTCCATAAGGAATCTGAGTTTCTACCCTGTGTGCTCTGAGGTGTTATAGATTGGCTAATTCACAACCTTCACCTCTTTGGGACACACCAGCTGTCATTGTGGGGGAGCACAGCCTGCCTTGGAGATGGGAGGATCTGGGGGCAGGACTGGTTCAACTAATCAGGACGCTAAGCTAGTCAGACTTCTACCTGTAATACATCATGGACTATATGGACGATATAAATTTGGATTATATAAATAAGGCTCTCTACCTGTTAAATTTGATTGAGTACCATTACCATGTATATGGCAAACTGGTTGTTGCATTTGTAGTTCTCTTTTTGAAGTTTTCTTTTGCTTTTTTTTTTACTTTCTTTTTTCTTATTTATTTATTTACGTTTAGTTAGCCAACATATAGTACGTCATTTGTTTTTGATATAGAGTGTTCAACGATTCATTGGTTGCATATAATACCCAGTGCTCATCACAACACTAAAGTTTTCTTTTATTCTGAGCATGGGCACTAGCAGCACTTACTTCTATTTTGGGAGATCTTTCCCTTGAACTATGAGATGCCTGTCTTCATTGCTTATCTTTAATTTTAATGTGGCATCTGGGCAAAGTTTTTATGTATTTATTTATTTCTCTGACTTATTTTTCAAAAGGTGTTACATCTATTTAGTTAGAAAACACATGGAAAGGATGCACAGTGAAACATTTTCTCCCATGAGACAGCCACTGGTGCTAGATTTTGTGTGTTCTAGAGATACTTGCTGTATTGCTTTTTTTGTCAAGTATAGCATATGTACAGAATAGTGTGAAAGGATATATGGAAAGTATGAAGAATCATAATAAAAACAAGCACTCGGGAAAAAGTTATTGCTGGTCCTTTGAAGCGGTCTATGCGTGTCTCCCTTGTGGACCTCTGTTCTCTTAGTTAAGAAGTAACCACTATTCTGACTGCTGTGAGAACCATTCTGTGTATCCAGCAAGGATGCAAGGACACTGAATTAAAACTGTCCTTGTATAGACAGTATCAAAATATAGAGACATGGTCTTTTTAGCACTGATGAATTGTTCATTGTATTTTTTAACCACATTGCAGATGCTTTCCCATGTGATCACAGAGTCTGAGCTGAGACTTTGCTTCTCCCTCAGCTAGGACATGATTTGGATATTTGAAAGACATTTCCACTTATAAGAGCCATTTAAAATTTAATACATTCATGTTATTTTAGGCATGTGGCACACCTGCTAAGGCAGAATGGTGATTCGGATAATGGAAGACAATTAAAAAATTTTAGAGCATTCAGAAATGGTGTTCTGATTGGAAAGAGCTGCATTTATATATTTTGGGGAGGATTAACATTCCAAAGGAGAGCTCAGCCTTGTTAATTTTCATGATTTGCGGGGTGCTTGATACATGGCAGGTTATTCCTAAATGCTTATTGAATAGGACCGAATTAAACTCTGTCATATGCATACTTAAGTCATTCTGCACACCATTCATATTTCGTGCTCTGGGTGGGAGCTTGGAGATTGGCTAGAGTTCAGTGCTTATCAGCCTGACTATATGTCCTGTGCCCTAGTTGTCACCCCTCTTTGTCCTTCACTCACAGTAAGTGTCCTAAGAAGACCTCAGGTTCCTTTTGGTCTGTGTGAGGCAAGAAAGAAAAAAAGATTTATTTATTATCATTTGGTTATTTTGGTTTTGGTTTCTCTCTCTTCGTTTTCGTCCATGTAGCTGTATTAACAGTGATGTCCCCTGACCATGGTGGGAATGAGGCAGGGGTTGTCAGATGAGCTGCCGAGTGGAGACTCTCCTTGGTCCTTGTCTGTTGCTGAACCTCATAACCAGCATGATGGCCTCCTGATGGGAATGGAACCCACGTTTTTGAGACTGCTTTACTAGAAGCAAAAACGTGTGTGTGTGTGTGTGTGTGTGTGTGTGTGTGTGTGTAACTATCGTTTTTAAGATGTCCTGGGACTATTTCTGAGTAACATCCTATCTGGACTTCACTCATTTCACCTGGCAAACTCCAACTGCAGATGCTTGGATATCATACCATAAACTTGTATTCCAAATGTTGGAGCAAAGAAAGGAAGCTTGTAAAGAAATTTCATTTTACAGAACTTGTAAAATATTCATGATTCTTCATTCCTTAAATTCCAAAAACAGTTGGGTAGTTTGTGGGGATGAATAATTAAGGAAAAAAAGATTTTGTGATGGAAAGGAGGAGCAGGCAGAACGGAGAGGTTGGGGTTGGCGTATGTATTGGAAAATCATGGTAATTTAGCAGGTAATCAAAGACATTGAGAGCATGCTTGTCATGATTTCAAAGGAGTGTAAACTATTTTCTTTCATTTCCTCTACTGTGGATCAGTTCTCTTTCAGTTTCCCCCTCCCACTTATTGTTTATGAGGGCTTTGGGCTCTGTCTTCTTTCCTTGTATTAAAAAAACCCAAAAAACAAAAAGCAAACCTTTGTTTTGTTCTATTTTAAATGATATTCCAGTTGGCATTGGGGAGATAACAATGACTTCTATTTCACTGTGGCATACTACTGCTCTGAAAAGAAAGGAAAAAAAAAAAAGGAAAAGAATTTAGAAGAAATAGAAGCTAAATTTTCCATGGTGAAGTAATCCTGAACTTTTTTAAGTAATCCTAGAGGATTGACATTCATATGTTAAGGAAAAAGTCAGACTCTTAGGCTTCTGAGGGACTTAAGGAGGCCCCAGGGTACATAAAAATGTAACAAAATTTATTAGAACATGCATCTCCATAAGCTGTCTGAGTTCTCTGGGGATCTTCCAGGCTTTCAGAGTATCTTGAGAGACAGGGTTGTAGTGAAGAAACAATTTCCTCTTAACCTAGTCCTGTTTGAAAACAGCTTAAATCTTAGCTGCTCTGAAGAATATGAAAATGAGTAAATTTGTTATTTATTTGTTTGTTATTCATAGTGTGTATTCTACACGACAATTTTATCCAATAGTAAAATCTTTTCTAAGTATACTGAAACTGAAAAAGAAATCAAGATTTGAGGGACATCTGTGGCTGTAGTTACAGATTCTCAGAAAAAAGACAGCTCCCCAAATATAAGATCTAGGAAGTAATAGACCCTTGCAGGCAGACTAAACTAGTTTTTATCTTAACTCCCTTTTCCCTTGGAAATTCCAAAAATACAAGGAGTGAGATAATGGCAAACATGGCTCCCATGTCCTCAGACCTTTAAACGGTCTTTCTTTACAGCAGAAATATGCAGTTCTGTAAAATGTTGTTTTCAGTATTGTACCACAGAAACTCACTTCTCTTAATGTGGCAAATACTTAGTCTTGCATTTTTATTTTCACTCTTCCAGGACAAATACCAGTGATTAATTTTCACAAGTGTTTGAGGTGTTCTCTAAGAATACGCATTGTTTTATATTCTAAACATTCACCTTTTTAATGTTTTTAAGCAATTAATACATAGTATAATTTAGTACTTTGCCAGTACTTCATTGTCTCTTTACAGTGAGGCATTTAACAGAATAAATTGGAAGTGTATATTGATTATAATTCCTTTACCTCTCAGTCAGTGTATTTCTTAAGGAGTAAAGAAACTTGAGACATTAACCTGCTGTTTCTTCATTTTTGGTCACAAAAATATTTTTTCCTCAGAAGTGTAGCATTGATTGTCTATTGTTTTGTAATGACATTATCGCAGAGAACACACAGTTTCTTTCAGGTAGTCATAGAGTAATCATCAAAAGGAAAAGCAGTATCATTTAATGTGCTGTACTACATAAATACTGTTTTCAGTTTTGTTTGAGGAATTGACTGGATATTTTCAGTGATCTGTTAGGATAGTTTTCTTTCTTCCTCTTCCCTTCAGTAGGATACATTCTTTC